>VDFB02328451.1:0-84068 GCA_007258455.2 Sequoia sempervirens
TAGACTCAGGTTCAACTGACAATATTGTGTCAGAGGAGGTAGTCAACAAACTGAAATTAGCAAGAATACCTCACAATAACCCTTACAAGGTCACATGGCTCAATAAGGGGCAGCATGTCTTGGTGAATGAACAAGCATGGGTGGAGTTTTCAATTGGCAAGTATAAAGACAAGGTATTGTGTGATGTATTACCTATGGATGCATGCCACTTGCTCCAAGGTAGGCCATGGAAATTTGACCGTCAAGCTGTGCACGATGGAGCCAAGAACTCGTATACCTTCAAGAAGGACAATGTAACCTACAAGATTCAATCTTTGTTGGAAGATATTGAGGTGCAGACAGCAGGTTCTAAGCTGCTATTAGCTAGTGAAAAAGAGTTCTTAAAGGCTTTAGAAGAAGGAGAAGGCGTTGGCTATGCAGTAATGATCAAGCCAAGAGAAGTAAGCAAAGAGAAGACAACTAAAAAGCAAGAGAGATCCAAGATTTGTTGCAGACCTATGAAACCATTGTAAGTAGTGGTCAACCAGCAACCTTACCTCCTAAAAGAGCCATAAGTCATAGGATAGACTTGATACCAGGAGCCACCCTTCCAAACAAAGTAGCCTACAAGATGACACCTCAACAAAATGAGGAAATAGCTAGGCAGATTCAAGAACTACTTGACCAAGGTCTTATTAGGAAAATTATTAGTCCTTGTGCAGTACCCACTGTCTTAGCACCCAAGAAAGGAGGAGAATGGAGGCTTTATACTGATTCCAGAGCAATCAACAAGATAACCATCAGGTATAGGTTTCCCATCCCTAGGATTGAAGATCTCATGGATTGTCTAGGTGAAGCTAGGTACTATACCAAGATAGATTTAAAGAGTGGCTATCATCAAATTAGGATACATGAGGGTGATGAGTGGAAAACAGACTTCAAAACCAATGAGGGTCTTTATGAGTGGCTAGTTATTCCATTTGGATCATCTAATGCCCCCTCCACATTCATGAGACTCATGAATGAAATTCTCCATGACTACATTGGAAAGTTTGTAGTAGTGTATCTTGATGATATACTAATCTATAGCAGAACTAGAGAAGAGCACCTCCAACATATTGAACTAATTTTCAAGAAGCTACAGGAGGAGAAGCTAAAGATCAATCTAGAAAAGTGTGAGCTCATCAAAACAGAGCTGGTGTACCTTGGTTTTGTGCTATCACATGGCAACTTGAAGATGGACAGCAGCAAGGTAGAAGCCATTCTCAATTGGCCTACTCCAAAGACAACAACAAAGGTAAGAAGCTTCCATGGTCTTGCTCAGTATTATAGGAAATTCATCAAACAGTTTAGTGCAATTTGTGCTCCTATGTTGGATACCATTAAAGGAGGGATGAAAACCAAATTTGTGTGGAATGAGCAAGCTAACAAGAGTTTTGAGTTGCTGAAGGAAAAGATAGCTACCCAACCTGTTTTGGTGTTGCCAAGCTTTGAGAAGTTATTCACCATTGAATGTGATGCAAGCAATGTAGCAATTGGAGCTGTTCTCAGCTAAGAGGGCAGACCGGTGGCTTTTCATTCTGAGAAGCTAAGTGAAGCCAAGAAGAAGTACTCTTCTTACGACCTCGAAATGTATGCATTGGTCCAAGCACTAAGGAAGTGGAGGCACTACTTGCTTCCCAAAGAATTCATTGTGTACTCAGACAATCAAGCACTCAGTTTCCTGAATTCACAAGAGAAATTGAGTCACAGGCACATGAAGTGGGTGGAGTACTTGCAAGCTTACACCTTCAACATTAAGCACAAGAAAGGAGCTCTCAACAAGGCGGCTGATGCATTGAGCAGGAGAGTTCTTACCATTCAAGAAATCCAGTTGAAGAGCATGGGAATAGATCACTTCAAAGATCTATATGTAGATGATGAAGACTTTGCAGAAATTTATAAGGTATGCCTTGAGTTTAAGAACCATTTCCATAGCAAGTATGTTGAATACATCTTGCAGAGTGATTTATTGTTCAAAGGGAATCAGCTTTGTGTTCCTAGAGGTTCTATTAGGGAGAACTTAATACAAGAAAAGCATAATGGTGCATTCAGTGGTCATTTTGGGATCACTAGAACTCAAGAACTTGTCCAAAGGTTTTATTATTGGCCAAAGATGAACCTAGATGTCAGAAAATATGTAGAGAGTTGTGTGGTGTATCAAAAGGCAAAAGGCACTTCTTCAAATGCAGGCCTATACCAGCCACTGCCTATCCCTTCTAGGCCCCGGGAATGCTTAAGCATGGACTTTGTAGTCGGTTTACCCAAGACAAGGCAAGGTATGGATAGTGTTTATGTTCTTGTTGATAGATTCAACAAAATGGCTCACTTCATACCCTGCAAAACAACCAATGATGCCAGTCAAATAGCCTCACTTTTCTTCAAAGAGATAGTCAGAATTCATGGCTTACCAATCAACATTGTATCAGACAGGGATACTAAATTTATGAGTCACTTTTGGAAGACTCTTTGGCAAAGAATGGGCACCAATCTATCCTTTGGATCTGCATACCATCCCCAAACTGATGGTCAGACCGAAGTTGTGAATAGGACACTTGGAAACCTTCTAAGATGCTTGACCAAGGAGTATGGTCAACAATGGGATCAGATCATTGGACAGGCTGAATATGCATATAATGATACAGTGAATAGATCCACAGGGAAGAGTCCCTTTGAGATTGTCTATGGACTGCACCCTAGAGGTGTTTATGAGCTGAGAGAGCTGAAGGATGGAGTCAAGGGAAGTGGCTATGTAGATGATTTTTCTTATGCAATGCAAGAAATTCATGAGACAGTCATAAAAACCTTGACAGAGAATACCTTGAAACATAAAACCAAAGTAGATGAGCATAGAAGAGAGGTTCAGTTTAATGTTGGAGACTTAGTGATGGTGCGTTTGAATAAGGCTAGATTGCAGAAAGGAGTTTCTCATAAGCTGCAAATGAAGAGGAACGGTCCCTATCCAATCTTGGAGAAATATGGCAGCAATGCAGTCAAAGTGCAATTACCAGAGGACAGTGGACTGTCCCCTATTTTCAATGTTGCAGACCTAGTCCATTACAGAGGACCACCACCAAACATGGATTAGACCATCCAAGAAGTCATTCAAGATGTAGAAGAGCTCAAACTGCCCTCCACTGCAATTAAGCAGGCTGACAAGGTATTGGACACTAGAGTTTACAAGAAGACTAGGACCAAGGAGTACAAAGAACACCTGATCAAGAGGCATGGACAACCTGATTCAGATGCAGTATTGATCAAGGAGGCAGAGTTTAAGAAGTTGGGAATAGATCCTAACTTGCTCAATCCATGGGTGGATTGAATGTTCTGTTTTGGGGGGGATGGTGCAGGAGCACCTAGGCTGACCTCCATTTTGGCTTGCAAAATTTTGGCTTGTACTGACTTTAGCCAAGTCAGGGGTTTTAGTTGTTTGATTTAGATGGTCTTGTTATTGTGTGAGATGAGTTAATCACTAGGATTAACTTCATCTTTGTCATTAGGTTGTCTAAGTTGTTAAATTCTGCTTTATTAAGCTTTGGACAACATGTATCATGTTACAAAGCACATAGTGGATTAAAGCCACATCATCATTGTTTAAAAGATGCTAATGGTTGGTTAAGGGAGTTGTTGATTCGAGTTTAAAGGAGGTTGAGGTCCTAGGATTAAGGTAAAAAGGCAGAGTTGGAAGATTGCATGGACAACTTGTTTGGTTGCATGCAAGTTACTTGGTTTTGGAAATCCCTTGAAATCAGGGAAATGCTCGATCCACTGCCCTTGAACCATGGAAAAGGCATCTTAATGAATGTAATGGCTCGTGGAAGCAGTAGTTAGGGAGGATAATCAGTTTTTGTTGTGAATAATAGAGGACAGCGACCAGATTCTTGAGATGGACTGTGTTTTTGAAAACCCCGTGTGCTTTCTGACAACCGTGATGTTATGAATTATATGCCCTGTTTGGTATTAGATTAGAGTTTCCTTAACATGCTTTAGCATCTCTTCTTTCGTAGAAAGTTCATGGAATAGAATACATGCATTGTAGTTGAGTGTTGTATTGTTAGGAATAGTTAAAATCTGTATTTTCTGAGTTTTACCCAAGCTTTTGAGAGACAGTCATATAAAGCCACTGTATATATAGTTTTCTTCCTGTTTGTTTTTGTGTTTTTTGAATGGTATGGAGAGTATTTTCCACTGAAAGCAAGAGGCTTTGAGTTACTTTATTGCTTTGTGATCATTACTTAAGATTGTAGACACTTTTCTGGTTTTGAATAGTCTAGGTTGAACTCTTATGGCTCCCCCATAAGCTCTGTCTACGGGAATCTCCTGAGACCAGTAGAATATGGAAAGGGAGCCATATCTTTGTAAATACTTAGCACTAGAAGATACAAGGAGCCAAGCAAGAATTTACTGTCTCAAACCCTAGGCGAGTTGTGTATGCCCGGTTAGAGGTTTGATTGAGCAAAGACTAAGAACTTAGGCAGGGGAATAATCTATTGTACATAATCCATACAGTATTAAGTGTGGTGATATAGTACCTTCAATGCCCAAAAGGATTGAGACTCCTATCAATCCATCAAAGGCAAACTTGAAGGAGGAAATAGTGAAACCCTAGAAGGTAGGGCAATTAGGCCTCTTCCCCAAGAGTGTTGGAATCCACTGTGCGGAACAAAAGAAGGCCAGAGACCTGTTGCAAGATTTAAAACCCTAAAAAGGGTATCTAAAAGTGTGCTTTTTTTTCTAGGTTGTGTGGAGAATATAAGCAGAAAAATCCAATTAGTGACTGGTAAGGGCTACAAGGATTAGCCTCTCCAAAAGGCAAATTCATGAGATCGGGTAGGTTGAGGAGTAGACACCGAGGAAAATGGATCAGTTTGGTTGCAAGAAGCATGGAGACAACATCTTCAAATCCCTTGCAAGTAGTTCAAGCTACATAGTGAAATTGGCATCTAGACTCTTCTAGGTGTAGGGTGAAAGATTGAAATTTCAAGTGGTAGTTGTGAAGGAGACAACAAATTTAAAGAGTGTTGAAGCCTCCAAGGTAAGCACAAGGATAGTAACTCTTGTGACAGAGTTAAAGGAGGGATTAGTTAATGATCTAAGTCAGTTTGGAACCTTGTAGCCATCAGGTTCATGAGAGAAGACGGAGAGAAAGATCTTCTAGTTGGAGTGCAAGCACACCTTGGAGGTTGACATACACCACTATCTGAGGATGAAAACATAGATATCAGAGTCCAATGTGACGTGTTGGCATTTTAGGGACATACTAGTGTCTTGTAAACAAATGGGTCCAGAAAAAAATAGAAAATGTACTAAGAACCTACTAACTGTTTGAGTGTTTGAGTTTTGTGTAATGACAAAGAATAGAAAAGTACATAAAATAGTACACAAACTATTCTAGAAAAGACAAAGAGAGGATAGGGAATGATATCAAACTTCCCATGGCTCGATTATTTGATTAGTTCCTCTCAAACATACCTAGACACAAAAGAACAAGATAAAGTCATACAATTAAATTTCATACAAGATCTCTTTTAAAGCATTTCAATTTAGATCTCATAGGGGTTGATTAACTCGCCTTTCAGGTTGCAAGTCAACCCCATATCCCTTCAATTCTATTTTAATGATTAAAACATGGAAAAACACCTTGAAATCCTAGGGTAAAGTCCTAGGGATTGAATTTTACCATTTATTAATTACAATATTTTAATGTTCTAAATTTTAGAAAGAATAAAGTTAAAATCGTTAATTATTTTTATATTTTAAGAAGAAGCACTTATCAAATATCATAATAAATAAGAACTCTAGTGACTGAACTATTGACAAAGTGTTTAAAAAAATGGTCATTACTAGTATAAGTAAATTTTACAACTAAGATTTTGAATTTAGGCGAGTAATCTAGAAGGTATGAAATCACAATTGTTAGAACCTAGTGGGATTTTGTTGTTGTCCTCTATTAGCCCTAGTGTCCTCTACTTTTGCTATCTTTTAGAGTCAACATGTGAAATAGAAGGGTTGTTCAAAATTTAGATATACAATCATATAATATTTATTTCACAGTCAAAATTATATTTTTGACTTCTATCTAATTCTTAAATTGAAGTCACATAAGATTGTGCTTTGTCTTTCACTTGATGAATAGTTTTTGTTCTATGCTTCCTTAGGATCTCGAGATTGTATTATTTAAAAATACCTTAAAGGATTGTCATTTTGTCACAAAGAACAAGTTCTCCTAGGTCAATCTTAGAAATTGTACAAAGATCAAATATAACAAATGATGACCTTAGTTCTTTACTCTTTTTATTGCACCAAATCCTAGTGTTTTTCTTTTGATTTCTCTTTAATGCTTGAGAGATGAGAGATGTGAAATGAATGTAATTAAATGTTTTTGAATACTTGCAAATAAGATCAAATCATGCAAATGTATAATTAGTTGACTCAATCTAGGAAAATAAAGGGGGCTAGTCTATGTCCGAGGGATCGAACTCACAAACATGGCAATGGCTCTATATTAGAAAATCATAAAATCTTAGTGGCAAATTACTATGTGACAGTAGATGTATAAATAAATGTAATAAATGTGAGATATAGACTAACACGTTTGAATATGTGCATATAAAAATGACGAGAAATTAGATTTATAATTAAATGTGTATAAAAATATATAGAAATAAAGAAAATAAATACATAAAATAATATTTTTTTATTATATATAAAAGACAATGTAAATTGGAGAATGCAAAGAAAACAGGATGATGCTGTTATAACCTATACAAATGGACTTAGAAAAAACCAGGAATAAAGAATAAAGGAAAAAGAGTAAAGCAGCACTGAGCACTAGGAAAAGAATATTGGATTTGAGTTAAAGTATAAATGAATAGACAAGGACGATTATATAAAGTCTGATTGGGTCAAGCACTCTTAAAAGCTTTGCAGCTTCTGTTTAAGATTATTCCGTCGGTGGGGGATATCAAATGATGGTGGGCATCTCGGAAATTAGGCACTGACTGGGTTTTCGTTTGAACAGTCTGCGAAATAACAAAGAAAGAATAAATAAAGAGTAAAGTAACACGCACAGCTAGCAAAAGAAAGTTGGTTGAATTAAAGTAGACGAATAGACAAGGTCGGTTATATAAAGTTTGATTCTGTCTGCCACTATGAAAACATGCGTACAATGTTATCTCGTAGGCCTTCTCTCTAAGATTATTCTACCCGTGGGGCACACTAAAGTAACATGTCACTTGGTGAACCCTAGGTTAGATATGTGTTCAATTCGATGTCATGTATTTGGAAAATGAACTAGAAATATGTACAATTTTACTTTCCATTACATCTAATTCACTTCTACTTCGTCTACCTTCTTTGCTATTTTCTAATAGTGGTATTTGAAAATATCTTTAAATGATTATTGATGTGTTAAAAAGGGGCACACTCTCTAGTGTGAACCCTTATAAAACATAGATAAAAAATCATGGAAAACAAACTTCAACAACACATATGCTCCAAGGATGGTCATACAAATGTGCATTCCTTTTAGTGCACCAAGTCCACGTTTTTCTATTAATTTATCCTTGAATGCTTCTAAGTTGAGATATATAAAATCAATGTAGTTATATTAAGATGCATTGAGCCAGATCAATACAATAGATTACTAGAGGAATTCCATGATAGTCTCTTAGGTGGCCATTTCTCCACTAGGACCACTGTTGCTAAAATTATGAGGGCTACATATTATTCACCAAGCCTGTTTAATGATGCTAAAAAATGAGTGAGAAAATACGAAGGATATACTTTCTTCTCTAGAAAAAAAGATTGGCTACGCTACCCCTTCATCCCATTTAGGTTGATCAGTCATTCACATAATGGGGATTGGATTTTATTCACATGCTAAATTCACCATCTTGTGCTAGACATAAATGGATATTAGTGGCCACAAATTATTTCACCAAGTGGACATAGGTAGTTGCTTTATAGGATGCCACTGATGCTTCAATTTGAGAGTTCCTTGATGGAATTGTGATAATATTTGGTGCCCCTTCCACCATAATCTTTGATGATACTAGGGTTTTTGTTGGTACTCAAATCATTGATTGTGTAGTTAAGCATGACATATATTTGAAAACCATCAAATTATTACCCTCAAGATAATGGCCTAGCTAAGTCCTCCAACAAAAACCTCATCAAGATATTCAAAAGGAAAATTGAAGATAATCAAAGAGCTTCACATATAAAGCTAAAGAAAACCCTTTGGGTTGATAGGATAACTCCTAAAAAAAATATAAACAATTCTCCTTTCATGTTGGTTTATGGGAGATAGGCCAAGCTACCTTTTTCACTAGAGTTGCCTTGTCTTGAGTTGGTACATTAGCTACAGTTAGAAGAGAATGATGTCATGATAGTGAAGCTGACCGAGTTAATGGAGTCAGAAGAGACCAAGAAAAAGGTTATGTACGACTTAGAGATTCATCAAGCATAGGTCAAGAGAAAATTTTGACAAGAAAACTATAAATAGAGTGTTATGAGAGGGAGACATAGTGCTAAAGTTGGATGTAGATAGAGGAAAAGAAAGAAGGAATTCTAAATTTGATACTACCTTGAGTGGCCCATATGTCATCACCAGTTGTAAGGAGGCCAATGCTTTTCATATCTACAGGCTGGATGGTGAAGTTCTTCCAATCTTAGTTAATGGGATTCATCTCAAACCTTATCTATTGGAGGTTTTGAGATTTCATGTACATTTTAGCTTAGATTTTATTTTTCCAAGAAGTGTGGTTACAAACCATGCATTCCCCTTAAATAAATATATGTCCCTAGTTGCTTTTGTTTTCCTCCAACTACAACTTGCACATGCTTTTTTTTTAGGAAAGCTAATTGTTGTAGTTTTCCTTTTTGACTTTATTCCCAATGGATTGATAAAAGCCCTTGGATCTCATGATTAGCAGGCATTCATCCCACATAAGTCACCAAAATGGCATTTCATGCCACCTTATTTGAACCATCAATAAAAACTAATATTAGAGATCCTATATGGGCCATCTTACATGAATTACATCTTGAAAAATCCCAAAAATGGCTAAGTGTCAAAGTTTTAGACTTTTGGGTTTTCACTTGTCTACATACATGCATGCCTTCCCTATCACTCTTGAACTGCTATCTCGTTCACCTCTTCTTTCGTCACTTGTCTAAGTTATGATATTGCTATCAGGATTCAACCGTGTAGTTTTTGAGTCAAACTCATTGACCCATGTTTCATGAGTAGTGGTTCAACAAGAACCCATCTCTCATGATATCGAATGGTCCACTTAGCACTCATTGCATCTAGGTGATGCTCACAGAGGTGAAGCATTGGTCCGTCCCGAGGTCACCCATCCCGAAACTGCTCCAGCTCAAGCTTAACCAGGGAGTTTTCTCCAAGGTTAAGCCCGCTTGAGTTGTTACCCCATTTGCAAAACCTTCATCAAGTGTTGTGCCTTATGAACCATTCATAATAAGGCCCTTTGCTGAAGAAGTAGGGGTTTTTCCCAAGTATGTGGGTAACCAACTCAACTCATTGACCCATGTTTCATGAGTAGTGGTTCACAAGAACCCATCTCTCATGATATGAATGTCCACTTAGCACTCATTGCATCTAGGTGATGCTCATAGAATGAAATTGGTCTCCGGGGACCATCCATCTTGCTCGGCTCAGCAAAACAGCAAATGGGGTAACAACTTGCTGAAGGTTTTGCAAATAGGGGTAACAATCGGGCTTAACCTTGGAGAAAACTCACGGTTAGGCAGCTAGGGTACTTGGGATGGTGACCTCAGGGCGGACCGTGCTTCCTGTAACATCACAGATCTAATGATTTAATGAACTCGATGCTCATGAGATGAGTTCTAATTAATTTTATCATGGCTGCTCGATCTGTTCCTTCTATGAGTTGATCTGATAATATCATAATTTGACACGGAAAAAATATCCCTACTTATCAATTGATGAGCTAAAGGGGCTCTATTATGAATGGTTCATAAGGCACAACACTTGCTGAAGGTTTTGCAAATGGGGTAACAACTCAAGCGGGCTTAACCTTGGAGAAAACTCCTGTTTAAGCGCGCTTGGCGATCTTGGGGCGGGTGACCTCGGGGCGGACCAGTGCTTCACCTCTATGAGCATCACCTAGATGCAATGAGTGCTAAGTGGACCATTTGATATCATGAGAGATGGGTTCTTGTTGAACCACTACTCATGAAACATGGGTCAATGAGTTTGACTCAAAAACTACACGGTTGAATCTTGATAGCAATATCATAATTTGACACGCTGTGGAAAAATACCTCCTACTTATCACTTGTCTAAGTTTTTCATGTTTTAGACATAAGCCTCAATCCCTAACTTTTATTGCTTTCCTTTAATAAGCCATAATTCCTTCCCTTGATCACTGAAGTCCGAATGAAATCCTTGAAAATTTGACTAAGTATTGAATTTTTAGACTTCGAGGATCAACCTTCTTCCTTACCTCTTCCCATATTTCCATCTTAAGTGTTAATCTTTCCTCCCCATCCTTGACCCCCAATGTCTCATTTTAAGTTTTTGAAAATCAAGCTTTTCCTTTAACCTTTGTCTTATCTTTACAATAAGGCATAATCCTTCCTCTCGATCCTCGATCCTCAATCCTTGACACTTCAACTTTCAATCATCTAGCCTTCCATCTAGCTTTTTTCATTCATTTACAATATCACATAAGGTTTCCTCTAGCTCCTCAATCTTTGATGCCTTCCCTTAGGACTTCGAGCATTGGGCATGATCCCTCTTATTCCTTATCATATTTTTGATAAGGCGTAAGCCTTCTCTTTGACTCTCGAATCCTAACATTTGTCTGTCATCCATAGTCTTCCAACCTCCCTTTCAACCTTCAAATCTTTTGACATTCTTCCTTACCTTGTTCCATTAAATATCAGGCCTGATGCTTGACGTCTAACAAGTGATCTATTAGGGATCACAGTTTCAACATTCATCTTATATGGTATGTGGTATGTGGGCTTTATGTTTGACATTCGACAAGATTTATTTTTCAAATTATTGGGATTGTGGCATTCTTCCTTCCATCATTTCGACAAGTATTCCTTAGTATGACCGATGCTTGATAGTCGATGAAGATATTTTTTCTTGTGGATCCAAACCATTTAATGTCAATGGAGTGGTTCTTTCGAGGCCAAATGTTTGACAATACTCTAGAACGCATTTTTTTAAGTTGCAATTGTCATTAATGCCAAATGATCCTCCTCAGACATCTAATCTTAATTTTTATGGCAGTGGGGAATGCATTTAATGTCTTGTGTGTGACTTTGGAGAAGATAAGTGACACTTGTGCTCTTTTATTATATGCAGGTGTCCTTTTTTCCATTGATTAGTGTGTTGATTGTTGTTTTCATAGGTGATCTCCATCCTTGTATGCACAAAAACACATTATCATCAATGCAAAGACATTGCGGATGTTGAGTGTTGGTCTTTCTTCCTGAGCATGATCTTTGAGTTCTTTTCTTATATAAAGAGTAGCTTTGTGCTCATTGTAAAGGGTTCTTCCCTATATTTTCTCTAGAAAAATGCTGCATTTTTTTCATTTTGCAACTATAAAATTGGCTTTCATTCCTTTGTGTTAATAAAACAACTATTTTCACCTCTTCTCTTTTCAAGTATCTTGTATAAAATTTGGCACCTTTGTGTATGTGTGAATTTCATCATCTTTCAAAGCTATAAGAGTGTGCTAATCTACTGTAAGTGTTAATTATGGGTAATATACACCCCTTTTAGGAAGCTTTCAAACCCTAGCCTTCATGCTCTCTTATAAAATTGATGGAATAGAGAATTTTGTGAGCTTAATTAGTGGTTTTCTTGATACTTTGTGCAATCACAAGCTGGAAGAAACATTTCTAATCTTTGTGTATCAACTCCATTTTCCCTTTTATTCAATTTTTTTCTCTCCATTTTCCTCTGTGAGTTGATATAGTAAGATTATTGGTAGGATTCAATGTGCGAGGTTGGACCAACACATTCTCACTAAAGTTAAAGGGTAAGTGTAGGAAGTTGAGTCCACAAAACATAGAAGTTTTTGCCTTAGCCAAAAAAAAAATTGGCATTACAAAAATGGGATCCCGATTTTCATAAGCGGGATCTCAATTTAAAAAAAAGGGATCCCATTTAGCTTTGGGATCTCGAGCCTATATTCCAAATGAGATCTCATTTTTTAAAAATGGTCCCAAACTGACAGACATGAAACGAGTTCCCGATTATTACAAAATAGGATCCCATTATAAGATGGTATTTACTCTTTAAAAAACAAGCGAAACTCAGTTCATTCAGCACAAGATCTCGAATTTGTGAGGACAATAGTGACAGTCCCCCAATGTTTGTTTTTTGTATTTTCTTAAAAAATTTAATGCAATAATAGATTTTAGCAATTTTTTTCCAATTTATTTAGAGTTTTATGCATTTTATTTTGGGTTGTAATAGTAGAAATGATGATTTGTAGAAATAGATGAAAAAATTGCAATGAAACTTGAAGATATTGAATAGATAGGAAAAAATCAACCTTAAGGTTTTATCAATACCTTGATGAATGGAAAGTGCTCCTTTTCAGCTTTCTGTCAAGTGCTTGTTTGCAAAAATCTGACACCTGAGGCAAAATTTATGTGACTTTGAAGAATAGTGCAAAATCTGCCTATTATAAATGACTCACGCCTATTTTTGACTTTATTTCTACACAATTTATCAACTTTTAGAAAGATGTAACAACTACCCAGATGGTTTTTTTTTTCTGCAAATGATTGAAAGCTAGAATTTTGAAGTCAAAATGAAAACGGCTTTAGTAAAAAAATATAATTTTTTTTTACTTACTATGTCCTCCAATCTTTGATTTTGGTGAAGTAAAAGTCACTCTTGAATTTCTAAAGCCTTCTAGACACTCTAGAAATGCTGAAAAAGCCTCCAATATTACCAAAACACTACAATAAGCCAGATCTCACAAGAGCACATACATATATAAACCAGATTAAATAGATGTTTATTTTTCCTTTAAATTGTTCTAATTCTATAGGTCATTTGAGGATGTAGGAGAAGAGCATACTTGGTTTTTGAGGAAAATTTCAACAATATATTAGTCTCAAATCTCTCAAAACAAACTTAGAAAAAATAATGAGCTATACCATCTACAAACCCGCTCTGATACCATGTTGGATTATGAAATAACTGAGACAAGATCTATTGCGGTAGTAAATCATAGACACTCCACTCAACAAATGATTGAAAATCAAAATAGTAGAATGGAGAAGAAATCTGAAAGAGAGAAATAGAGAAAATAGAGACAACACTGCAATAGAATTTTGAGAAGACTCTCGTCACTCTCACAGAACGATCACCGAACTAGCTGAACCAGCTGAACTAGTGAAGGTGAGAGGAGAGTGCTCAATATATAGAAGAATAAGGTAAAATACATCCAAGAGGTGCATTAACTCCTACTACCCATAAAAGGTGGGAGTTTATCACCTACTTGGTAAATGACAAGACATGTGGCATAACCTCCTCAAGTGAAGACAAGAGAGAGGTGGTACATAGATCCAAAAGAGGGTGAGAAACCCAACTACCCCATAAACTACTCAAGTAAAAACAAAATAGTGGTTATGATAAGTGGCACAATAAGCCAAAAGAGGATGTGTAACTCAACTACCCATGTGTGGGAAGAGAGTGACACATGTAGCTATTGTATTTTTCCAGATGTCCTCATATTACCACATCTAAGAAACCTAAGCAAGCTTAAATAATATGTTTAGGAAAAAATAAATACCCCAAACATAAGGAAAATAAAAAAGCCTACACTAACAAAACCATCCTATCACCCTAAACCGTAAATCGATGTCTTAAGGGATCTTAATATGAAATTCTTAAGGAGATCAAATAAGTTATCAATATTTGGTGAAGTTGTCCAAGGCAACCAAATTTAACAATAATAAGATTGTGCAAGATTATAATATGAATGAGATTTCATGATCTAGGTTGGTCAGTCGAAATAAGAACTATCTCAATCAATTGTTCCATAAGAAAATATTATTCACTAACTTGCAAGTCTATTATTCCAAGGGCCACCTAAAGTTCACCCTAAGTTCCCTAAACCCTAAACCTTGAACTCTAAAATCTAAACCCTAAAAACTAAAGCATTCATTTTGTCCTAGGACCTTAAAATGAAATTTGGTTGCCTTAGGAAACTTCACCAAATTTTATTCACTTGAGCCATGTCATTTTTTCCTAGGACCTCACTAGACATAGATCCCCTTAAGCCATCATATCACCTTAAACCATAAATTGATGTCTTAAGGGGTCCTAATATGACATTTCTTAAGGGGATCAAATAAGTTCTCAAAATTTGGCGAAGTTTCCCAAGGCAACCAAATTTAACAATAATAAGATCATGCAAGATTATAATATGAATGAGATAAACCATGATCTAGGTTGATTGATTTATGGTTTAGGGTGATAGGATGGCTTAAGGGGATCTATGTCTAGTAAGGTTCTAGGACAAAATGACATGGCTCAAGTGAATAAAACTTGGTGAAGTTGCCTAGGACCTTAATGAAATTTGGTTGCCTTGGGTATCTTCACCAAATTTTATTCAGTAAAGCCATGTCTTGTTTATGTAGATTGATTCAAATAATTTAGAGGGGATGTCTTAAGGGGTCCTAATACAACATCTTAAGGGGATCAAAGAAGAGTACAATTAAGTATAAATATTAAGTGATATAAACAAGTTTTATAAGTTTTAGGGCGAGTCATCATAACAAATGATATAATTAAGTATAATATTTAGGATATGTGCTAACATGACATGTATTAAGGGGTCACAATATGATGTCTTAAGGATATAATTGATTTAACAATAATTTATGCATGATTTTTAGTGATTATACAATCAAATATAAAGTTTCAAAGTAGGAAAACATGCACATTTAACCAAAAAAATATAGAATATTGATTTTGATACATAAAAGTACATAGAATACATAATTGTGTATGTACATGTATTTGTAATTTGTACAAAATATTTAATTATGTAAGTATGTATGTGCATATATGTCATCTCAAAACAATGTTTACAAAATTTGGCTATGCCATCTCAAGTTCACATCTCAAACTCGTGCCTGGAATGTAGTAGGTCTTCATGCCACCTGATATCAAAAAGGTACAAGCAATATCAATGAAATCATCAAAACATACATATTTTAATTTATATACAACTATCTATATGTACACAACTCAAGTACCTATATTTAAAAGTATTCCACACATGTGCATAGGCTGAATCCAAGCATCCTCTCCTTTTTGTTTCAAAGTATGAGATCAATGCAATGATGGCTTAAGGATACAAAAAAGGACAATAAATCAATTTTAACTATTAATGTATAAGAAATATCAATATATAATCAAAACATGTATTTAAATATAATTTAACTAATAATTACTTGTTTTTACCAAGTATTCTATGTTGTCTAGGTTGAATATGCATGGAATGGATCCTTTTTGTGATTATGGCTTAAGGATCTATAAAAGGACAATTTAAATCAATTTCAACTAATAACACACTTGAACAATATCAAAACATGTATTTAATCTATTTAAAAGGACAATATAAAACTAAAACTATATTTACCTATATTTACTTATTCCATTGTACCATCCACGTCCTCTTTTTTTTGCAATGCATCTATGATTGTCTCATGTTCTTCCTTAGAAATTGTCCATAGAATTTTAATTGTAGGTCTACCATGATATCAATCTAGTTTTATATTTCTTGCAACCACCAAATGTGAATAGTGTATAATCTTTTTATGTGTTTCATAATCTTTGAATGTAGGTAGGCCATTCTTCCTTTTCAAGTATTTTTGTAGCCAAGTTCCAACAACCACCATTGGTCCTATTGGAAAACATGAAAACCATCATAAAATAAGTTCTCAAAATTTTCTTAAGGGGATCAAAAACTTGTTATCAAATTTTCTTAAGGGGATTGTTCTACAAATTTGCTTAAGGGGATAAAAAACTTGTTATCAAAATTTACTTGAGGGGATGTCTTAATGGGATTACTATACATGTTGGATAATGATAGCCATCATCATCTTCTCGAGGTGCTATTAACTTATGTTTAGTCTCCACACAATGAGCCAACCAATATTTTATTTTCTCTTCATTCCCCTCAGGTGCAACAACAACATACACATGCCTTGCAAACAAAATTTGATTTAATAATTTGTGCATATCCATATAAACAATTTAGTATTACAAAATAACATAATAAAGTGAAATAAAATGAAATAAATTGAATTAAATTACCTTCTTGTACAAAGTATGAAACACGGTCATAATCTTTAGATGCAAACACTTGATCATTTTTTTCAATAGTTCTTTCGTATTGATCATGTGTTTGTGCAGGTGTTAATGATCTTTGCTCCCATTGTTCAACCCATTCTATATTTTCACATGCTTCTCAATCTCCTAAGATACAAAAATGACAAAAAACATACAAGATCCCTTGTCCAGATAGTCCATGTTCTTGTTGTCGAACTCCTAAATGAATTCCATTTAGTAGATCCATTGATTGTCTCACAGCCAACTCTAGGTAGAACATTCCCTTCTTCAACCAACCAAAAGAATAAAAAAATTGTAGAGTACTCACTCAAACCAGGTGTAGATAATCTTGTATTACACCAATCCACAATCCCACATGCATCTTTAAATTTTTCTAAATCCTCAAATTTTAATTGTTCTCTAGGAAGAATTTTTTTGACACACACACTAGCTCCATCATGTTCTCCTTTACCATGCTCAACTTCAAAAAAACTCCATATATGTTGGACATTAAGTTCCTTGTGAACCCTACTTAACTAATAGAACATTTGAGCATCCTTGAACTACCCCGTATAATTATCTGACCATATGAGGTGTTATGTCATTTGGATTCCTCTTTCTCCTAAATTTTTATAAAATATATTGAAAGAGTATTGAACAAACTCTAACGAGTGTAACTAGTTGTCACTCAAATAAAAGTGATACTCCATCAAAACTTTTCTATCATCCTTAGTGCTATCATTTTCATTTCTATAAACAATATGGAAAAACATAGCTACTTGCACCAAATCATAATACTGTGATTAAATTTCCTCTTGCAGAGCTAGAGTATAATTTTTTGCAAAATCAACAACTGAAAATATAGTACCAGTTGGAAATGTGTTTCTACATGCATGAAATTGGCCATCAAGCCATCAAGCATGTTGAGAGTGTATGACATATTTTGGTACAATATTATTCTTAAATTCACTCATGAATGCATGCACACTAACTTTTTTCTATAACTAAATCACAATGCTTTCCTATTTTTCCATCTTTTAAAGAATATTCAACATTCTTAAATCTTTTAATATCTACTAATTGTTGTCCAAAATCATTATCAACACTTTCATGCATACAAATTCTTAAGAATGAAAGATTTCCATAGCTAGTGCATTGTCCAAAAATATAAGAACTTAAATAAAACAATTTACCATTAGATCTTTCACAAAACAAACATGATATAAACTCCCTTATTGTTTTAGGTGGCATACTAATACCACATTCCTATATAATCATGTTAGTATGCAAGGTACAATGTATATATCAAAAAACATCATAAAAATAACGAAATTGAACATGCATTTTACAACAACAAGATATTTTTTGCTTATTAATTTTTACATGCTAGGGTTTACATTTTTCAAAAAACCTTTGACTTATTTTAGTATTACCAGGTAGCACTAAATCACCACAAAATTTTCTATAAAATTTAGTTTGCATTGTATCTAATAGGTGTTTTGGGTGAGGATCACGAACTTTGGACCCCACCTTTAATTATAAAACATCTTTAGCATTAGATGATACCATAGTATTATCATGCCAATATTTTTCAATCAAATATTTAATTTCAACATTCAATTTCATATCAAACCTCGGGAGTTGACCACTAAAACTCCAACATTGGTTGATAGGATCATTTTCTATACTTTCCCTTCTTTTTTCCACTCTTAGCAATGTTTTAGGATGTATTTTTAAAACTTCACTAATATTGCTTACCATTCTTTTATTCAAAGTTGTTTTATTGGCTATAGTAGTTGTCATAAAATGTAAACACCTAAAAATGACCTAGGCCTGCAAGCTTCATTTTTACCACTTTCGTCCTAGCATAATTAAGGCATTTAATTATGTCCTTGGTCGACATTTGACTATTGATTAAATAATTCATAATTATTTAATTAATTCATGTCATTTATTCTTCATGATTATTAAATAAATAAATTTTATTTATTTATTAAATACGTAATTAATTGTCTAAAGTCTTCCTTTAATTAAATAAATTTTTTAAATTTATTTAATTTCCCTTTATCATTTATTTCTTCTTGATTAATTAAATAAATTTTATTTATTTAATTACGTCACTAATTAAGTCCCCTTCTTCTAAAATTAAATAAATTCTTATTTATTTAATTTTTGTCCACTTTCCACTATAATTAAATAATTATTTTAATTATTTAATTATTCATTAGCTTTTCTCTCATTAAATTAAATAAATTTAATTTATTTAATTTAGTCCACTCTCTTGAATTTTGAATTAAATCATTATTTAATTCAAAATGATTCTTTTTGTCACATTCCTCTATAATTAAATAATATCTTTATTATTTAATTATTCATTGGTCACCTAAATTAAATAATTTTATTATTTAATTTCTCTAGCAACCTCTTTGTTTGTGCCAATCTTATCTTCCAAATCAAATCTTATCTCTTGACATCTCATTTAATTTCAGCCCTTGATTGAATTATTGTATAATTCAATCTTTAGCCCTTTATTTCTTGTCATTGCCCTAATTTTGACCTAACCCTAATTCATACTACAACATTCAATCTTGACCATTGATTCTAGGGTATTTGTCATCTTTTCATCCTGACCACACATTCAAAATTGCAATTTTTATAAAATGCCAATTTTATTCTTATTTTGGGATCTCATGCTCATTCTGTCAACTTAGGTTATTATTATTGTCATTTGTAGTCATTGTCATTTTAGTCTATTGTGAGGTTATTTCTTTTATATAAATCCTTCAACCTTTGCATAGGGCTTTGGCATTAGTCTAGGTGCTCATTTGAAATCTGAGGGCCTCATTCAATTTGCTGCAAACTAGAAGGTGTAACAAAGGTGAAGCATGGAAGATGAAGATTTATGGTAACATTGTTCCTTCTATTTTCATATTTATTTCCTTTATGCTTTGTTACTTCAATGGATTTTAATGTTATTGTGCTAACCCCTCTAACAAATCTGATTTTCCCTTGATTACAGTAGTTGTTATAACTCTTCTTGCTGCATTTGTATCTTTAGATCAACCATTTTTCCCATTAGATTGAATGACACTAGCAATAGTAGACATAACATGTTTTAATGATTGATCTTTTCTTCTTGGTTTAACAAAAAATATAACTTTTTTATTATTTTACTCATTTTTTGCATTCTCATGAATTTCATCATTAGTTGACATTGAAATGGAAGTTTTTTATAATAAAATATTTTTTTGTATATTCTATTCGCATGTGTTCTTATTTTCCTCCAAGAAATCTTACCAAGAAGATTATCCAAAACATCACTTTCAATTTAAAAAAAAAGTATTTTCATTAAATTTAACATCACATTCTAGATTTTCATTTTCATTTTCATTTTCAACTTCAAAATGATTTAAATTTTCATCAACAAAATGATTTTCATTTTTATTTTCATCAACAAAACAATTTTCGTTTTCATTTTCATCAAAAGGATCATTCTCATTTTCATTTTCAGCAAAAATATTTTCATTCTCATTTTCAACAAAATATTTTTCATTCTCATTTTCATTTTCAACAAAATATTTTTCATTCTCATTTTCATTTTCAACAAAAGATTTTTCATTTTTATTTTCAACAAATTCTATAAAAATTTCATCTCTCCAAATATTATCAATGTTAACGTCGTTAAGTCTAGCATCTTGTAAAATTCTACATACAAATTTTCCATTTCACTAAAATGTGGATTTGAAGATGTACCTGTATTTGTGCCTATTGAAACATTCTCCATAGTATAGAAAGAGGGATTTGAAGATATACTAGGACTTGTTTGTATAATCATATTATTTTACAAATTAGCTTCATCTACAACCATGGTCTCCTCAATGTTTTCATCTTCAATAGTTGTGGAATTGGATGCTCCACCATCATTCATTGATTTAATTCTCATTCTTTTTTCTCTTTGTCTTTGTTTCTCCTTCTCTCTTTTTGCTTGAATTTCTTTAAGAGTCAATGTCTTCCTATCTTTCCTCTTATTATGAGCTTGTGAACCCATGATTATAAAATTCTCAAGCTTAAATGAATTTCAATAGCAATTTTTTTCAAAAGATTCAATCCAAATTGCGATTTGAAGACTTGTAAGGACAAAATTCTTCCTCATGTGTTTCTCAAAACAAGTAGAAAACTAGCACAATTCCACTTAAAAAATTGTTTACTTGATGCCTCCTTTCAAAAATTCAATCCAAATTGCAAGTTGAATACCTATAAAAACAAAAGTATTCCTCTTTTGTTCCTCCAATCAAGTAGAAAACTAACACAATTCCACTTGAAAAACTATTTACATGATGCGTCCTTTGAAAAATTCAATCCAAAATGCAAGTTAAACACCTGTAAAGACAAAAGTTGATAGAAAATAGCCCAATATGTTGCAGTCGGCCATACATGTGATGTTGTAGAATTCACAGTAAAATTTTTCTAGTAAAATTCAAAAAAATGGTAAAAAAGAAATGGGATCTCGTTTATAAAACTTGATGGACCATTTATTAAAAATAGGATCCCATTTATTAAAAATGAGATACCATTTCATAATCAGGATCTCGTTTCCCAATATTAAATGTTGGGACCATTGAAATGGAAATGAGATCCCATTTATAACATAGGATTCCATTTCTTTGTCAATGGTCCCCACATTTACTATTGGGAAACGAGATCCCGATTTGCAAAACAGGATCCTGTTTCAAAAAAAATGAAATTCGCCTTGCTTTGTGGTTGGATTTTTGATTTGTATTCTGGTTTGAGAAAAGCATTGGGAATCTGAACCTAGTGCTTCAACCTAGTTTGACTTGCAAGTTGAAGGTCATAACAGTTTTGAAAAAAATAGTGAGTTTGGATATATGGCTGGTGAGTTTTTTTGTAGATTTTTTTGATGAAATTAAAACCCATTATAGATGAGACAGAGTAGATTCAATATATGTAATTATTTTTACAATTGGATTATTTTTCTATTTTCAATTAATTTATGATGAAATTGGTCCATAAACTTTAAATATTAGGGATTTTTACTATTTTAATAACTAATTATTAACATAACATTTTCACGAATGGATTGCATGAGAATGTACTTTAGACAATTCTTTTCAAAAAAATCAAAAAAATGATAAGTGTAGGTCATCTTATGCATGACGTACATGACAATTTTTCAAAACGACAAATATGGCTAATAAAAATTTAACATAAAATATTCAATAAAAAATTACAAAAAATATCAAAAACATGCTTCAGTGAGTTACAAATCTTTTCTAAAAAGGATTTAGAAAATAACGATAATTTAGGTTAAAATATGGATGACGTACATGTACATGGTATGGTTAAAAAAATCAACTTTTAAACAATGGTTTTTTAGAAATGCCTAGATTGAATCTCAATTTGTACCATCTAGGTATTGAAATAAATTACATATTTAGAAACTAGACTTTGAGTACTACATTTTATGATTAGTTATTTTTTTGAAGATTCCATCTTTGAGTGCTTCAAATTTTAAGGTCAAATGTGTCAAATTTTGAAAATTAGGGAAAACACTTCCACTTTTTGGCCAAAAAGTGGACTCAACTTCTTGCCAGCACCCTAAAAGAGGAAGCCAACCTTTAAAAATTTGACCTCATTTTGCAAGGTCCTACACCTTGTGGTCATTTCATTGTGTCATTACAATATTGAACCCCATGTTCAACAAGGTGCAATTTCATGTGACAACAGAATCTAGTGGGATTTTGTTGTTGTCCTCTATTTGCTCTAGTGTCCTCTACTTTTGCTACCATTTAAAGTCAATTTTTTTTTGGAAGAGTTGTTTAACATTCAAATATATGACCGTATAATATACGTTTCACATTCAAATTATTTTTGACTTCTATATAATTCTTAAATTATCAAAGTCAGATCAAATTGTACTCTGTCTTTCACTTAATTCAAATATTTTTTTGTTCTATGCTTTTTTATCTTGATATTGTAGTATTTGAAAATACCTTAAAAAGGGTTTTCATTTTGTCACAAGAAACAAGTTCTTCTAGGTCAATCTTAGAAATTGTACAAATATCAAATATAACAAATGATGACCTTAGTTCTTTACTCTTTTAATTGCAAATGAATGTAATTAAATGTTTTTGAATACTTGCAAATAGGGGAGAGGGGCCCATAGTGGAGTGGGGTCCAATAGTGGAGATAGAAGTAGTCCTTAGTGGGCTCCATAGTGGGGAACCTTAATAGCCAATTGCAAAACACTTTTTATCCATAGAGTACACAAACTAACAAATCATGTGATTCCACATTAGCGCACCAATAAAACAAGACTTAGTGCACCACTATTGGTCTCACTTTTTTTGGGCCTTTTTGGATACCTCAATAAAAAGCATGTTGATGTGGCATCATATTTGATGATGTGGACCTAAAAAAAATATAGAAGCACGTGAGTTGCCATATAAACTTTTGTACAAAATTGGGAGTGGTTTGAAACTTTCACATAGAATTTTGAGAAACACGAAGTTAGGATGCTCCACTATACACCCCTCTAATGACAACACTATCATAATCATCAATCAATCAATTAATCATTGGTTTATAGCTTGACAGGGGCAATACCTTGTTTTTGTAACATTTGTGCATGATTGCTTGCTTGTTGGTGTGTGTTATCATTTTTATCTTGCATTTGCATCCAATCCGAATCACTCCAATCTAATATTCATATGTTGTATCTAGACAAGGTTGTATTACGCTGGGGCACGAGACACATCGTCACCTTGGTCATTATACCTTGTTGCATAACGTCTAGTGCTATATCAAACTAATGATTGCTCACTTTATTGTAGCATAGCGTGTCATTTTTCTTTTTCATCTACTTTTTATCTTGTATCATTCATCTTATCCCTGATTTATTGTTTCATTCATTCATTTTGAGAGCATACTCGTGTTTGTCAAACCCACCTATCCTCTCAAGGGGGCATCATCATCATTATCATATCTTGCATCATCATATTCTTCTATCACCCCTTTCTTTCATTCATCTTACTCCTCACTTCCTTAAGTGGCCAGGGCATCATCTTTTCTTTCCTCTATCCATACGTTAGCTTCTTTGAAATGATGTTACTTGACATAAATTCAAATAATTTTTTGTTGTATTCTTCCTAAAGATCTTGAGATTGTAATATTTGAAAATACCTTAAAAAGGGTTGTCATTTTGTCACAAGAAACAAGTTCTTCTAGGTCAATCTTAGAAATTGTACAAAGATCAAATATAACAAATGATAACCTTAGATCTTTACTCTTTTTATTGCACCGAATCCTACTGTTTTGCTATGATTTTTCTTTAATACTTGAGAGATGAGAGATGAGAGATGTGAATTGAATGTAATTTAATGTTATTGAATACTTGCAAATAAGACCAAATCATGCAAATGTATAATTAGTTGACTCAAGCTAGGAAAATAAAGGGGGCTAGTCTATGGCCAAGGGATTGAATTCCCAAATATGGTAATTGCTCTAAGTTAGAAAATCGTGAAATCTTAGAAACGAATTACTATGTAATAGGAGATGTTTAAATAAGTGTAATAAATGTGAGACATAGACTAACGCATTTTAATATATGCATATAAAAATGATGAGAAATTAGACATATTATGTATGTGTATCAAAATATATAAAAATAAAGAAAATAAATCCAATTTTACATAAAATTATACTATTTGTTATTATATATAAAAAACAATGTAAATTGGAGAATGGAAAGAAAACAGGATGATGCTGTTTTATCCTATACAAATGGACTTAGAAAAAAACAAGAATAAAGAATAAAGGAAAAAGAGTAAAGCAGCACTGAGCACTAGGGAAAGAATATTGGATTTGAGTTAAAGTATAAACGAATAGACAAGGACGATTATATAAAGTTTGATTGGATCAAGCACTCTTAAAAGCTTCGTAGCTTCTGTTTAAGATTATTCCATGTGTGGGGGATATCCAATGATGGTGGGCATCTCGGAAAGTAGGCACTAACTGAACTTCCATTTGAATAGTCTGCGAAATGACATAGAAAGAATAAATAAAGAGTAAATCAGCACGCAGAGCTAGCAAAAGAAAGTTGGTTGAGTTAAAGTAGATGAATAGACAAGGTCGGTTATTTAAAGTCTGATTCTCTCTACCACTATTAAAACAGGCGTGCAATGTTATCTCGTAGGCCTTCTCTCTGAGATTATTCTGCCCGTGGGGCACCGCCATTGACAAACGCCACACTAATCTCTCACTAAAGTAACATGTCTCTTGGTGAACTCAACAAAACCAGTAACTTTTCTTAGTTTTAATTCACACTTATCAAACCAAATGTATATATAATAATTGAATCTATTATAAATATAGATATACGATTAGAAAGCAAATATAATAAATAAAGGTTCTGAGAGTAAAAATGTATACAAAATTTGATATAGAGTCAAAATTTAGGTGTTTTGGGATTAAGAATCTATAACTCACGTTAAGTTTAGAGGATTTTTGTTTTTAATGTGTATGAAGGGTCAAGTTTAGAAATCTAGGTTATATATGTGTTCAATTCGATGTCATGTACTTGAAATATGTACAATTTTACTTTCCATTACATCTAATTCACTTCTACTTCCTCTACCTTCTTTGCTATTTTAAAATAGTGGTATTTGAAAATACCTTTAAAAGATTGTTGATGTGTTAAAAAGGGACACACTCTCTAAGGTGAACCCTTAGAAAATATGGATAAAAAATCATGGACAACACACTTGAACAATACATATGCTCCAAGGATGATCATACAAATCTAGATTCCTTTTAGTGCACCGAGTCCATGTTTTTTTATTAATTTATCCTTGAATGCCTCTAAGACGAGATATATAAAATTAATGCTAATGAATGTCTTTAAATACTAGCACATTGTTGCACTATGTTGTCATTGATCTGTCAACCTCTGTTGTGCCTTCTGCACACACATTCCGCTTGGACTAGGGACTTACTCTTTTCGTTTTTCCTCCATTAGGTTGGTTTACATTTGCTTTGATCGTTGTGTCCCAGGCTTGGCAAATATTGTGTAGGTGCAAACTATTATGACTGCTAACTTAAACTTCCAACATTAACTCGTGAATTTTGCTCATTCACTTTTGAATGTTTATGACTAATAAAATTGTTATAATTGTACCTTAATATTGGCACAATTAGATTTTTTTTGAAATATTAATTGGTGGTAAAAGAAGGCGGTTGTTGAGACTTTTGAGGGCATGTTATAGGTGTCAAGTCTAAATGGTGACTTTCTTATCCTTGCATGCTTATCAAACACTCCCACATTCATAGGAAACCCCCACAAACCAAAACAATAGCTATAAGCTATTAACCTACATGCAAATAAAATCCCAAAAAATTATTTCAATCCGACATACAGTTTAAAAGCTTAAATTGTGCTTTAGCTATAACGATAACCGAACCTTAATTTCTTATTGATAAAAGAGTAGTTATGAGGTGGACACGTTATTTTGACAATGTCGTTGTGCACAAGGAATCCCGACCTTTGATTATTATCACACTTTCAAATGTCTGTTTTTTCTTAAAAAAAAATAAATATTTCCTTTTTTTTTTTCTTCTTAGAGGAGCCGAAAAAAGTAGCATCTTCTTTCCCCGTCCTTTCGAGGAAGTAGGGTAGATCAAACCTTTCGTCTTCGTCTTTCACCGAGACATTTTCTTATTTCCAGGAAGAAACAAACAGAGAATGGTTTCGTTCATTTCCTCATCCTTTCCTCGAAGGAGAACGCAGTGGTATCTATTTATATGCAGGCCTTGATTAGTCCGATTCACCCCATTCAACTCTATCTCTGCATTTATGGCTTCTACATCTTCATCTCACCAACAAAAAGGTTTCTCTGGAATTGAGCCTCCCAACAAAAGGAGAAAAGTAGAAGAATCTACCAGAGTGTTTGATATGTTCATCAACCACAGAGGCCCCGATGTCAAGCTCACTCTGGCTACTCAGCTTTACAACTCCCTTAAAGAGCTACACATAAAGGCATTTCTTGATTCAGAAGAGAAGGAGCTTGGAGACTCATTTCCTTCAACCATTGAGACTGCGATTAGATCTGCTTCAGTGCATATCGCTATTTTTTCAAAAGGATATGCATAGTCAGCTTGGTGTCTGGCGGAGCTGGTTCTAATGTTACAAAGTGAGGCCAAGATTATTCCTGTGTTCTACAAAGTAGAACCGTGGGAACTCCGCCACATTGAAAAGGGAGTATATGCTGAAGCATTTCTTAAATATGAAGAGAAGGGTAGGTATCTGGACAAGATTAAGGAATGGAAGGAAGCGCTTCAAAAAGTTTCACATATAGCAGGCTACGAATTCAAAAATTCAGAGTAAGCTTTCTGCCCGTTTTCAATCTTCTTCTCAACTCAACTTCTATATTTCCTTCTAGCAAAACAGGTTTAATGCAATGATCAAAATGTCGTTCTTATCAAATTCCCCTTACTCTTGCAGTTCTAGTGACTGCAAAACCATTGTGTCTGCAGTAGAAAAAGAAGTACAAAGGACAAAACTTTTATATGTTGCCAAATATCCAGTCGGGCTTCATAAGCTCGTACAAGATTTTGAAAGGTGGTGCCTTAATAAGCTTGTAGACGATTTTGAAAGCCAATGTGGAATGAAGAAAGCAGCAAAAGAGAAACCTAATGTCGTTGGCATTTTTGGTATGGGTGGGGTTGGGAAGACAACTCTCTCGTTAGAGTTGTTCAACCGAAAGAAATCAAAATACACAAAATCAAGTTTTCTTTATGACGTGCGGGAAGCCTATGCCATGGGTAATTTACCTTTATTGCAAAGTCAACTCCTCAAAGATATTTTTTGTGAAGATAATCACAGTATTCCAAGTATTAAGGAAGGGACGAGCTGTCTAAGGGATCGTTTGGAAAGGAGCAGCTCTTTGAGTTTCCTGATTGTTTTAGATGACATTGATAATGTGGAACAGTTAGATGCTCTATTATTCATGGATATATTAAATAAGTCTGGTAATAATTTGGTAATTATTACAACCCGAGATGTGGGGGTTCTTGTAAATGCAGGAATTGGCATTACTTATAATTTAGAAGGATTGGATAGAGAATACGGGAGAGAGCTGTTTTGTTGGCACGCTTTCAACCAACCTCTTCCACGTAGCGGATACGAGGATCTAGTTCAGGACTTCGTTAACATGTGTGGAGGTTTACCTCTGTCTATGATAGTTCTGGGCCGGCATGTTTTTGGTAGAGATCAGTGGTATTGGCGGGATGAATTGGAAAAACTGAAGGAGACTCTTCCCCAAGATATAAAGCGAAAGTTGATGATAAGTATTGATGGATAAGATAAGGTAGAAAAACATATTTTCATGGATATAGCTTGCTTTTTCATTGGAAAATCTGTCACCAATGCCATGAATATATGGAAATGATCTGGATGGAGAGCTCGCCATGCTTTGAAAACGCTAAAAGAGAAATGTCTTGTTGAGGAAATTGTTCTACTATTGCATCCAGAAGGAAAGTGGGAATCTGGCGCAAAGATCGTTGCATTGAGAATGCATGACCACCTTCGGGACTTGGGAAGAGAAATGGCAGATGAACTGAGTCATCCTCCTCGTGTGTGGCGTCCCCAAGATCTTAAATCTTTGGTATGCTTCCCCTTTCACCATATTTTCATTTCTTATTGATATAGACATTCTGAAATTCCTACTACCACACAAATGTAAGCTGAATTTTGTGAATGCAGGAATCAAAGGGATTCCGAAACATCCTGGCACAAACCAAAGGCAGGTGTTTCCATTCCTTTTTGGACAAATCCATGGGCTGTGAAATTGCATACTTTCTAGGGGAACCGGAAGAAAGTTCTGATAGTTCTCTGCTATGGCTTCAGCTTGAGTACGTGTGTCACTGTCCACGTGACCGTTCTGATAGTTGGCTTTATCTGCCAATGTATCAGCCTGAGTACGTGAGTCACCGTCCACTTGAGTTTAATTCAGACATAAACTCGAGCATTTTTTCATGGATTCCTCTTCAAAACTTGCAGTATTTAAGAATCAGCCATGGGTGTTTCCAAAAATTGTGGCAAAGCGACGTGCAGGTATTTTGTTCTTCTCCATCGAAAATTAAGTCTTCGTTAACGCTATAGTTGATGCGCATTATGATATGGTAGTTTCTTGACTATTGTTTATACCCGAAAGTTTGAAATAAGTATATTTTTGAATAACAGGCACCTTCCCATTTAAAAGAACTACAGATTCTTGACACCTTTCTGGACGAGTTTCCAGATTTTTCAGGAAAATTAAATAACATTGAAAAGTTAGTGTTAGATGCTAAGGACATCCAAACGGATATTTGGTCTTCATTAGAATCCAATAGAATGAATCTCCGTAGTTTATCGATAACGGGCTCGTGTTTAACTGGGAACCTGGCTAACAATGATATTGCAGAGGGGTCAAATTTTAATTCCTTGGTTATCAAGCATTTCAGAGGACCTTGGAAAGGGGAAATGGTTTTGAATAACGAGGGAACATCAATGAGTGACGTTGAAGATCTAGCGATTGAAGGCTGTAGACTTGTAACGAAGATTTTAATTAATGGAAATTGCTGTAAACGCCTGCAATCTCTCAAACTATCTGAAATGGAAAATCTTATTGAAGTGGATTTAGAAAGGATAAAGACATTGAATTGTCTTGAGATTAGCAAATGTGTGGAGCTTGAGGAGGTTAGGCTTGCACATCTGAGCTGCTTGGAAAAAATTACCTTCAAAAACTGTAATCATTTGCCAAAAATCTCTTATCCTGCGAAGCTTGTTGAACTGAAAATTTCTGGTTGTGTGGAGCTTGAAGAGCTAGGGCTTGCACCTCTGAGCTGGTTGGAAAAAATTACTATTGAAAACTGTAATCATTTGAAAAGAGTATCAAAAATGTCTAATCTTCCAAAACTTGTTCAATTGAATATTTCTCGTTGTGAGGAGCTTGAAGAGCTAGAGCTTGCACATCTGAGCTGCTTGGAAAAAATTACCATTGAATTCTGTAATCATTTGAAAAGGGTGTCAGAAATCTCTAATCTTGCAAAACTTGTTGAATTGAAAATTTCTTGTTGTGTGGAGCTTGAAGAGCTAGGGCTTGCACATCTGAGCTCCTTAGATTACCATTGTATGCTGTAATCCCTTGATAAAGTTGTCAGAAATCTGTAATCTTACAAAACTTGTTCAATTGCACATTTCTTCGTGCGATATGCCAGAAGAGCTAGGGCTTGCACATCTGAGCTGCTTGAAAGGAATTTATATCGGCTCTTGTGAGAAGCTACATAAGATTATGCTGCCAACAACAGCCTACAATCTGGATGTAGAATGTTGCAAAGATTTGCGAAGAGTAGCAGGAGCCGATGATCTTACAAAGCTTCAATGGCTGAATATTTATGTGTGCCCTGGGCTTGAGGAGTTGCCAAGTTTTGCCAGAGTGAGCAATATGGATTCTATTCAGATCAACTATTGTGAGAAGCTACAGAACGTTGTGCTGCCAACAACACTCAACAGACTGGATGTAAGGGGTTGCAGCGATTTGCAAAGAGTAGCCGGGGATCTTACAATGCTTAAGGAGCTGGCTATTAGAGAGTGCCCTGCTCTCCAGGAGTTGCCAAATCTTGCCAGAGCGGGAAGCTTGGAGAGTATTGTGATCGACTCTTGCGAGAGGCTGCAGAACGTAGCAGGTATTGAAGAGTCGTGCGAATTAAATTACATAACACTTACTTATTGCGGCGATTCAGTAATACCAAACTACATTCATAAGTTGAAGGTAATTATTTCAATACTCCTTTTTAACAGCAATCATAAATGTCATTTTTAAGATACGTGTTATTTTATTTCATTATTGACCTTTGTTATCACATAATAGTCTATATTTTAGGAAGTAATGTTTCAAGTGGTGTGTAAACGAAATGAAATTACCGTGGATGAACAGATAGTTTATGTGTTTTATTTCAGAGTGTGCCGTTAGAAAGAATGGTAATGATTGGAAGAGCAGTAAATGGAGCAGAGTCAAGTTTAAACAAAAATCTGTTTTGTGACGCTAATATTGGCGTCGATGCAGTCATTGACATTAGTATTGAGAATTCTGTTCCCGAGTTTTCAGATTGGAGTTATGTTATTGGATGCTTTGTGGTTGTGGTTGACAGCTCTACTTCCTTAGAGGATATACATCAATCACTTCTCACTGACTTTGTTGACTCCGAATATGCGCATAGCCTGATGGTCTGGGAAGGAGAATGGATAATTACAGCGGTAAATTGTGATGAGTATATTGATGAATTTGTAGATGCATTAAGGGGGAAGGGATTAACGAAGAAGGGGTTTTTGATAAACTCGGAGGAAGAAGAAAAGTGCAAAAATGTGTTACGAAAAATTGTTGATAAGTTACATCATTTATGAATGAAGCGTACGGAGATGGTTTTCTTTGTATATAATTAATGTTTTGTAGATAAATAATGTTATTTATTGATTATTGTAAAGTTTTAAAAACAAAATGAAATATTTTTTAATTGTTTTCTTAAATGTTTAAGTAAAGTTTTTGTTTAAGTATTTTATAAATTTAATAATTTTTTAATTTAAATTAATTTAAATTTTTTTTTAATTTAACTTAAAATAATATTAGTTTATAGAATGAAAAATTCTTTCTAAAAGATAATGTTTATTTTGTACTTGGTTATGTAAGGTTTTTGTTCAAAATTTTCATAAAATTAACAATTTTTTAGTCTTTTTATAATCTTCTAAGGATGAGCCATCTTCGACAATGCATTGCATGAGAAATCTCTTGAGAAAAAACTGCTTGGGAAAAACAAAGGTCAAAAATAGTTTGACTCTTTGAAATAGGAGGAAACATGAAATTTATCTCTTAGATATGGTAACAAGGCAATGAAAAAAATATGATCAAATTATTAAACTTAAAGCAAGCTTCCTTTAGATTCTTGTTCTGTATGAGAATCTATGAAAAGATTTGACCAATTTTGATACAAAGATTTCTAGGCTTTCTTTCCAATGCAGTGGTTTTCACTCTTTTTTCTTTTTGTGATAATTTTTTTTTGTTTGAAGAAAATAATATAATATTTTTAACTTTTTTGGTTAAATTTATAAACTTCAAATATCATAAATTTTGAAAAATAATAAACTAATAGAACTAAGAAAAATATGAATAGATATAGAATATGAATTAAAAAATCAAATAAAAAATATAATAAAATAAAAAACTAATAAAATTATAAAACTAATAATCTAATAAATTTATGCAATTAATAAAATCATAATATTATCAATTATAATTGTATAAATTATAAAATAAAAAAAATTAGAAGATTATTTTTTTGTAAAGTTAAACTAATTATAAAAATATAAAATAAATAGAAAATATAAATGATAAATTTAATTATAAAATTATAAAGGTAATATGAATAATAATTAGGACACTAATTATAAATTTATAAAATGGTTTGATAATGGGAAAGCATTTAAAGATGGTAGTGTCAGTGGAAGTTGAGGATACAAAAATATTTTTGATGTGATCTCTCTTTGTGATATCATTGCTTTCAAGAATGGAAGCATTTCATAAGTGGTAATTTCAATATAAATTAGATAATGAATAAACTAGAAATCACACCTTGGTGTGCAACGGGTATGTTGAAGAGGTGTGAATAGTCAATTTGGTTTATTTTTTCACATACATTTGAGCAAGGTCAATCGGTATTGTGCAATCATTCTCACTATGAATCTTATCAAGCTATGAAGGAAATTAGGAATCATCTATTTGAAAACGTAATGAAGATGGTCTAGAAATTATTTCAAACCACATAGCAAATGATAAAAATATCTCATGCAGTGACTTCATCTGGATCCTTGAGTAGTCGAGGAGAGATAGATAAGGAAAATTTAGATGGATATTTCTAGAAATCATAAATGAATTTTGGAGGTAAATTGATTCCTTCATTTTTCCCAAGATATTCCAGTACACTTTAAATGCATTCCTTCATTTTTCCCAAGATGTTTCAATACACTTGTATTGCAGTAACATTATAAAAAAGAACTGACAACTCTAATGCCTTAGGGTGTTTTGAAAAAACTTAGTTCAACTCTAGTATGATTCTATAATGAATATGATGAATGCCTTTTATACGAATAATTGATTTTTAATTTTTTGATCACTATTTTCCAAGTTGTTGTCCCCTCTAAAAAGGGCCTCCCATTCTTATAATCCTAGAAACACATCCCACGATCCCTGTTGCAAAACTCTTTTTTAGCATAGGTTTTATCAACCTATTCTATCAGCTCTAACAATTTTAGTCAAGTTGAATTAGTGCTTTGTGCTTTTGTTGTATTTAATTTAGTTGCTTTTTTATTCCTATTGTGTACAAGCATGCATTTATGATTTATTGTAACCTAGTGGACCCATGGAGGGGCATTCTACAATTTTCATGGCAGGTGTTGTGGAAACTTGCAGATTCAAACCAATAAACTAACAAGGAGTTTTAAATGTTGCATCCAAAAACTTATGTGAAGATTCTTCTACTATGGATTATATCAAGGGAAGGAAAGGCATTGCAATATGAAAGAATATCAGTTTGAAGACTCACCTGATAAAATAAAGAAAAGGAACTTCAGCAATTTCAATGGTTTTATAAACTAGAGTAAATGTTTAGAGGATCAAAACAATTAATTTATTTGAATCACCAAAAGAGTGAAAATTATTAGTATACTTATAAACCCATCCTCTAAAACAACAATTAATTGATAATCAGTATGAGTCACTTCAAGAACTGCATAACAATATAGTGGTAACCAAAATCTTTGTTAAGTTAAAAAATTCTAAAATGGATTTCAAATACCAGTGATTCAAATAAGAAATTAGTATAACCAATAGTGACACTCACATCATAGTTGAGGGAGGAAGGAATTGTATTCTTGAGTTTCTTTCCATTGAATATATGAATTCCTATAAAGTGACACTTGGCATGGCCATGCTTTCTTGTTTTAGAGGTTGAAACTTTAACCACCTATTAAATCAAGATTGCAAAACATTACTTCCATACAAAATGATGTAAACATTCATAATGTAAATTAAATAGTAAGAAAAAATAGAAGAGTACAATGATCATGCAAAGAATTTCTAAAACAAAAGTATTTGAGCTAACATGTAGTTTGAAAAAAATGAAAGAAATGGGGAAACAATAATGCCAAGGTTTCAAAAATATGTGCTCATTTTTTTCTTCGATAAATTTCCATGCCCTTTTCCAAATCTCTCAGTTTTGAAAAAAAAAAACAATTATTTTGTGGTTTTTTGATGTGTTGATCAAGTCATGCCTTGAACCTCTTCAACACAATGACTTCATAATTTCTACACAAAATTTTCCTTGCTATGTCATGAAAAGGTCTAGTTTGGATAAGTTTTTGTCCAATTTAGGATTTATGAAACTGTTGTCTTTATGAAAGCACCCAAAAAGGATGTGGATGGATTTTTGTGGACAAATTTTATGTCAATATGAATATGATCAGTCTATACAAACTCACCGTGGACTAGTAAAGATTAAGTGAAAAATTTGAGCAAGGGGACTCTCAACTCAAGAGTGCTTTGGATGTGGATTTGAAGGACATTAATTTTATCATGAGGGGGTTGGGTATAAATCTAACAAAGAAAATTTCAAGGTTTTGGTGAAACAATTTCAAGGAGATGTGAAGGATGGAAAATTGTATGAGGTTCTGGAGATTTGTAAGGCTATTGCAATGTATGAAGATGTGAGGGAATTTAAAAATTTTTAATGTATGGCCATTGTTTCCTATTCCAAAACCAATCCTTTTTAAATTTTTTCCTTAATATATACATCTCACTAATGCAGTATTTGCCTAGTGTTTTGATAGTATTGATTGTGTTGAAGTTTAACATTTCCTTTAATAATTGTTGGATAGAGGCAAAGTAAAACAAAAACAAAACACATAGAAGAGCGAGGAATGAACTGTAAACAACTCTTTATATTAGCAAAAAAATTCATACAAAAGATTGCTTGTCTGATGGCAGAGCTACTACTCTTCTATGCCCAGAAAAAACTAAGGTAAAGTCCCTTGTTCTGTGATTGTTTAGGCTATTTGTACAAAAATCTTCTTCCTATTCTTTTTCTCCACCACACAAAAAACAATACAAAGCTTCTCACATAAGCTACGAAAGAGCCCAACCAAGGAGGGAAAGCCAAAAAAATTATTTACAATTAAATGCTGATTTAACAGCCAACAAAGAAAATCTAAAGGTGAATATTTTGCATTAAATTCAAATCTAAAGCAATCCTATATGTATGCATAAACGATGGAGAGCAGATATAGTGTAGAAAATAAAATACGGTAGAAATTAATGCACTATGTAGTTGGGATTAATTTCAAACACTCCCCTTAGTCACAACTAGCTGACATTCTTCTCAAAAAATTTATGCCACATCTATCTTTACTTTTAGCTCTAAAATTTTTGACACATTTTTCTTCACTTTTAGATCTGAAATTTCTGGCACATCTGTCTTCACTTTCAACTCTAAAATTTCTAGGACATCTGTCTTCACTTTTGGCTCCAAAATTTTTTGTGCATCCATCTTTATTTTTGGCTTTGAAATTTTTGGTGCATCTGTCTTCACTTTCAACTCTAAAATTTCTAAAACATCTATATTTAGCATAAACACCCAAACAACTTCTCAAATATTCAAATGAATCTTTTCCCAATGGTTTAGTGAAAATATCAACAAATCGATATTGAGATTTGAAAAATTCTAGAAGATCTCTCCATTGTTAATCAACTCTCTAATGAAATGATATCTAGTGCCAATATGTTTGCTTCTCTTATGAAAGACTAGATTTTTGGACAGTGTTATGGCTTATTTGCTGTCACAATACATCTTTTTTTGTCTTATTGTCCATGCTTCAACTCTTTCAAGAATCTTCTCATCCAAATTGTTTGGCATACTACCCCTGTTGTTGCTGCACACTTTGCTTCTGTTGAAGAAAGAGTGACAATGGGCTATTTCTTTGAGGTCCATGATACATCCCCTATTACAAAATGAAAAACATAATCGGATGTGCTTTATCTATCATCAATGTAACCAACACAATCACTATCTGTGTATCCTATTAGCTTGGACTCATTTGAACATGAATATTGAATGCCATAATTTCTTGTTCCACTCACATATCTTAGAATTATTTTCCCTACTTTGCAATGTGAGTCTTTTGGGGACTCCATGAACCTTGAAATTAAACTTACACCATACATTATGTCCAACCTTATGGCTGTTAGGTACATGAGACTACCAATAAGTTTCTTATATAAAGTTGGATCTACATTGGATCCTTTGTCATCTTTTCTTAGCTTCAAACCTATGACAATTGGTGTTGGTGTTGATTTTTATTTCAACATATTAAACCTTTTCAAAATATCATTAGCATACTTTGTTTGAGAGATGAATATTATAGTAGAAGTTGGTAATCCAATCTCATAGATTCTAATAATTACAAAGAGATCAATCCTTAAGAAAGGAGACCAACCCTAAAGTGAAAACCCTAGGAATAGAATTAAATCAGCATGTGACAAGTTTCAAGATCATAATGAACAAGACAACATGACTAATTTAATAATGCATAACTAAAGATTCCTAAGTTTAGCTTAAGTGAAATAAAGTAAAGGTGACTTAATTAATTAATCAACATGATTAAATTAATTAAGTAAACAACCTATTACTCTAACACCCCCCTTAAGATGAACTTAGGGAGAAGCTAAAAACTAAGGATAGATGCATGGAAGCAAAGGGGGGTCCTGACAACTAGGCCAGATGAGGTACCCATTTACAAATGTAAAAGATCTCTCACAACAGGAGAAAAAGAGAAAACCTCATGGGAAAAACTCCTCTCCAAAAGGGAGAAACACAAGTGAAGGACTAAGAAGCCTCCAAACAAGAGAACTTGTCCCAAAAGATAGGAACAAAGGATGAACATGGAAAACACCACTGAAGCATGAAGAAGTTGCAAACACTATCATAGAATGGTTGTTGAAATGCTGAAAGAAGGAATGAAAGAGTGTCCATATGGTAAGTGCTCCATCTCACCAAAATGCATGGGTAACTAGTTGTTGCATCCACCTAGTACATAGGAACAAATATTGTATACATAGCTCACTCCAACACAAAACCAAGGAAGCATTAACACTAATAGTAGAAACCCACCCATAATGTTGACAAGGGAGAGGTAGATAGGTACATTGAAATTGAATGCCTGAAAGTAGTGCGTGAAGAGGAACAAAGAACATCTAAAGGTGCAATCATGAAAGTACAAGCTGATAGAAAGGATGTGAAAACAAAAGTCACATACACATGAGAAAGGTATAAAAGCAAACAAAGGCAACCATCAACCTCCATGGCACTTTATATCATAGTGCGACTACAACAAGGCACAAAGTGATGTGCAAGAATCCCAATACTACACATACAAAGCTGAGGCATTTTATTTCAGTGCGTTTATAGATGATAAAAATATGCAAGGTGAGCCCATAAGGTCCAAAAAGGACTACAACTGAGAAGAAGGATTTTTGGAAAAAAATAAAAAATAAAAAATCTAGAAACCATCTGCAACACTACAAATAGCTCGGAACAATCTTTCTGACTATATCTTGTTTTCCCATTTTTGACATCGTATGCAAAATTTATGCCTTAATTTTCTTCTCAATTCATTTGGTACATGTGCACATGCCACACATCCAAATACTCTCATGTGAGCAACATTGTGTTTTCTTCCACTCCAATCTTCTTTCAGAATCATATTCTTGACACTTTTTGTTGTACATCTATTCGTTATATAGGTTGCACATGATATAGCTTCAACCTAATATTCATTTGGAAAGTGTTTGGCTTTCAACATGCTTCTAGCCATTTCCATGATAATTCTATTTTTCCTTTCAGCTACCTCATTTTGTTGAGGTGTATATCTAGTTGTGAATTTCTTGTGAATTCCATATTCCTTACAAAATCTCAGAAGGTCATTTGAGATGTAATCACCACCTCTATCCATTCTCAATTTATTCTTTGATGTAATGACCACTTTTTTTTACAAGAAAATCCTTTGAATTGACAAAAATATTCAAACACCTCACTCTTATGCTTTAGAAAGTAAACCCGTGTTTTCCTTGAGTAATCATCAATTAATTTCAAAAAATAGAATCTACCACCAATTGAAGGTGTTTGCATTGGTCCACACAAATGTGAATGGGTGATCTCTAAAGGTGTCTTAGCTCTCATTGACATACCTGGTGAAAATGATTCTCTATGTTGCTTTCCTAAGATACACCCTTCACATACTCTTTCCAGTTTCTCTATTAGAGGAAATCCCTTGACCATGCTTTTCTTATGAAGAAAATTTAGGGCTCCAAAGTTTAAATGCCCAAATATTAGATGCCAAAGCCAATTTTCATCTTTTATTTCTACTTGAAAATTGTTTGCATGATTGTTGCATTTTCTTCTTTACCCACTTGTGGAGACATTGAGTGATGTTCTTGAGCATTATCTACACTCAAATTTGGTTTTAACCTTAGGGGAAACATCCTATTGTTGGTCATTTGAACCTTGGAAATGAGTTGATTGCTTAAATGTTTTTCTAAAAGTGTGCACTCTCCATTTTTGAAAGATACTCTATAAACTTTTTGAACAAGCTGCCCAATGCTCATTGAATTTTGTTTTAAATTGGGAACAAAATAAACATCAATTATATGTTTATTCTCCCCCTTCTTGGTTAGAATGTTAATGTTCCCTTTTCCTTTGACTTATACTTTATTTTCATTGCCCAATGTTACATCAGATTTTACACTCTCATCCAAACTAGAAAGCATTTCTAAATTCCCTGTCATATGATTGTTGCAACCTGAGTCTAAAAACCATACATCTTTTTCATTTGTTTGTGCAACATTGCATGCCAAAAACATAGTGCTTTGTTCTAGTTTCTGTTTTTGGTTTTGTTTTGTGAAATTTTTATTTTGTTGGCTAGAATCATATTGTTTCTTTCTACATTCATTCAAATAATGCCCAAATTTTTGGAAATAGTGACATTGGACTTGAGATTTATCATACCTTTGGCCTTGAGGGTGATTTTGAGATGCATTTTGAGTTGGGTCATGGCTGCTACCTCTTCCACTTGAGCTTGATGGGTTGCTTCTTCCACCTCTATGAGAATTTATCCCTCTACCTCTGAAATTTGTTCTTCCTCTACCTCTACCATGGCTAATTGTAACTTGTGACTTGAATGCATTCTCCAATGATGTATTTGCTAACCTGCTTGGCCTATGTTCACATGAAATAAGAGATACATGGATCTCATCAAATGAAAACTATGTGAGGTTATTTTTTCCTCTATCGCTATAACAATTGACTCAAAATTTGTGGGAAAACTTCTTAGAATATTTTCAACCACTCTTATCTTCATGTGTGTCCCCATGAAATCTGATTTGATTTACCAGTCTAATAATTTGAGTGAAGAATGAGTCTACTAATTCATTATCCTTCATGTAATTTTTTTCAAAGTCTATTCTTAACATTTTTAATTTTGTTGTTTTAACCTTTTCCATACCTTGATAGGTTGTTTGAAGTATATCCCAAGCTTGTTTGGACCTTGTTGCTACTGTAATCCTTGAGAAAATTCTCTCATGCACTCCTTGGAGGATAAAGAAAAGGGATTTTGAATCCTTCTTCCTATTATCTTTCAATAAATCCTTCTCTTATTGAGTTAATGCATTATATGTTGTTGCATCAACTAGTTCTGGAAAACCATTCTCTACTAGCTCCTATAAATCTTGTGAGAAAAATAATGCCCTCATGGGGATTTCCCAGTAGTCATAGTTCTAGAAATTAAATTGTGGAATTTGTGGGTTTGTCAAGCTTGTGATTGTTTCCATTGTTGACTGTGAGAATACCTTGGCTCCTTGAAGACCTACTCTAAAAACCTTTCTTGAAGATGATACCTTGTTTGAGAACGTTGGTTTTGATACCACATTTTGGACAAAGGTGGAGTAAAAAAAAAAAATAACAAAAACAAAACAAAGAAATGAGGAGGGGATGAATTGCAAATAACTCTTTATATTAGTAACAAAATTCATACAAAAGATTGCTTGTGCAATGGCAGAGCTACTGCTCTTCTATGCCTAGAAAAAACTAATGTAAAGTCCCCTGTTCTATGATTGTTCAAGCTATTTGCACAATAATTTTCTTCCTGTTCTTTTCTCCACCACACAAAGAAATAATACAAAGTTTCTCACATAAGCTATGGAAGAGCTCAATGAAGGAGGGAAAACAAAAAACATTAATTACAATTAAATGTGATTTAACAACTAGCAAAGAAAATATGAAGGTGAATATTTTGCATTAAATTCAAATCTAAAGCAATCCTATATGTACGCATAAGGGATGGAGAGAAGATATAGTGCATAAAATAAAATATGGTAGAAATTAATGCACTATGTAATTAGGATTAAATTCCAACAATGATTTAATCTCTAATTGTTTGAACCATTAATGCTTTATTTAGGTGTTTTGGGCCAATATTACATGTTTTGAAGTTCAACATCATTTGGTTTTTCATAAATGTACATATGTTTTCAAGAAGATATTCTCCAGTAGAGGGTACACCACATATTGTGAGACTAGGGCATCATGATGACCTAAATATTGATGGAATTTCGTAGACTACATGCCAAAGCATAAAGTTAAACTAAATAGTTTAATCATGTTACAAATAATGCCCTATTATCTTGTTATTAGGATTTTTATTTTGTTTCATATGCTACTTATCCTAGTGTGATTTCTAGCATGGTATACTAATTTATTTTTATTTTTGGGAAGAAGAAATGTATACTCCATGATTTATTTATTTGTGTCAAATGTGAGTAATACCATGTTTGTGGTAGGCTTTGAAGTTACAACAGATGTACTCTCCATCAGTTGCTTCTTTTATTTTTTATTCATGTCTAATTTCTTTATAAACTCTTCAATGTAATGAAAACCTAGGGACACAGGAACAATGGAATGCTTGAATGGTGAAGGAATAGGAGTAGTAGTACTTTCAGTTGCTAATGGTGTCACAGCCAGACTAATTGGCACTTGGGGGGTGCCTAGAAATAACTCCTTTGTAGTGGATCCACTAGAAGTGTGACTTGGACCTATCAAAATCCTTTGTCTCTTCTGTATGCCTTGATCACCTGGTGTTTCTGTGGTATATTGTACTTTTGTCCTCTTGTGTGTAGTTTTTTTTCATAGCACATGTTGACCACTACTAGTAGTACTACCCATACCATCGCCACTAGAGGTAGTGCCAGTTGCACTAAGCTCTCCACCATGGGAATGTCCCAGTTGTGATTGCGTCTAACCATGAGGATGAGGATTTGAAGCTCTAACAAATTGTCTTGTATACCCTAGGTCTACTTTCTCACCTCCAATTCCAAGGCCAAAAAAAAAACTTGCTTTTCTATGCTCTAAATCTATTACCGTCCAAGGGCGTTGTCTTTGGGATCCCAAAGGACCACCTTCATAACCCATTTTTTTAGCTATGGCTGCTCCAGTAGTATATGCTTCTTTTGTGGCCTCACTTAAACCAAGTTTGAAATTTACATGGCTTCCTTCTTCCCTATCATCATTAGATTCATGATCACTTTCTTTATCTTCGTGTTCATCTAGATGCTCTATATTCCAAAATTTGCTAAACTCACTGTCTTCTTCATTATCTCCAGACCTTGCAAGAGCTTTTGGTTCACTTAGCTCCTTCCTCATAGACCAAAAGGTAGTAATTTTTTATTGTGACCAATTTTTTTCTATAACTTCCTTCTCTAGAGAACCTAGCATCTTTATTGTACTACATGGTTTAGCACTTTTTTGATAAAAAATGTTGTACCTCTTGATTGTCTTTCGATGCAATGCCATAATTTTTGCTAACAATTTCTCAAAAGAAATACCATTCTTAGCAGAACTTTTCTCCATGATTGCAATTTTGATCTCATCCCAAGAATCCTTGTTTCTCAAGTTTTTGAGCAAGGGTTTACTTTCATGTTGAATTCTACTTGCAACATTCTTATTGAGCATAATCATTGATTTAATGGTGTCACATGGATCATACTACCAGTGACAGATAGCATCAAAATAAAAAAAATTCAAAAGATTATGTGCCGCACTAAATTATTTTCTCTCGAATGTGATCCCTCCACATGACAAAGGTAAAGAAGGAAATAAGCTCTTCTTTTGTTGACTGGTAAAGTGCAGTTCATCAATACTCAGCATCTGCCTTACATATTCCAAAGCAAAAACCCTTTCTGTCACATGTATTGGAAGTTTGTATGGTTGTACTCTCGATCCATAAAATCTTAGCATAGTATATTCTTCCATTATGTACCAATCAACCAATTATATTTCTTTTCCTAGTTGAATACAATTTCTACATGACATAGGCAATCTAGGCATTGGAGTATTTGTAATTGCTTGATGCAATGGAGCCAAAAAGTAGTCCACAAAATGATTGTAGTTCCTTCGAGAATCATGCATCCTTATAAAAGTGGTCCATTCATATACTGGAGCCATTTTATTTTCCTCAAGATTACTATAGGGCCAAATCTAAAGCTTGTTGGTCTAAAACATTCCTCTAAATTTCAATAGAAAAAGATAGCACAAGTAGGTTGTGAACCTAAATTTCTTGGTGGAACCTCCTTTAATCATTAAAAAATGTTTATGCATGGATTCTACAATGTGCTCAATAAATTTATATTTGACATGTTGAACACCATAATGGATATTATACACCATTTCAAGGAGGCATGCACCCACTTCCAAATTGCTATCTAGTCTGAGGCAAAATGCTACCATGGAAATAGTATCCTAAAACCATGGTTTAAAAATTTCCAAATCATAAGGAGGCTTATGATCACCTTTCAATTTGTTTCTATCTTGAACTATTTTGTTTAAGAAATATTTTTTCTCCATTTCATCCACTACTTCATAATCACTAGCAAGCTTTTCTAGGTCAATATGGACATTTCCAAATTCTTTGCCTTTGGTTGTAAATGTAAACCCCAACACTTTTCCAAGTTCTGCTGCATTAATGGATAACAATTCTTCTTTCCTATCTTTATTAACAATTTCTCTTTTGTTATCATCATAATTTTGGGCACAAACCATGATAAATTTAGGGCAAGGGAAAACCTCATGTAACATCATGTTCCCTAATCCAGTTACCCACAGTGCACTGATACTATTAACTTGCATTTTATTTGAGGCCTTATACTCAAATAAAAAATCTAAGTTCTGAGGTATGCCTACCATAGGTTTTAGGATCATAAATATCATGGTATTCATCAGTGAAACCTGAGGTTTTAAGCAATTTTGCATAATGTATTTTTTTATCTAACATTGCTCTAGTGGTACTGCTGGTAGACATGCTTATACAATGTGAAATTGTGAATTCCCTATTAGTCCTTAATTTTTCTTAATTCTTAAGTCTCTTAGCCCTAAACCCAAACTTCAAAGTTTGACAAAATAAGATTTTAATAAATGTCAAATGATGAAACATAGCCACATGAATTCTTTCACTTACCTGACTTTTGATTCTTGGAAAGATTAATGCCGATAGTAGTGGAAACTAGGTTTCTAGAATGGCTTTGTCAGAAGTGGAATTGTGGAACCTAGAACAAGGTGGTGCCATGGTGTGCTACAATGAGAAAAACCAAGACTAAAATCTCCCCATGTGGTGATTCTCTCACTTAAAAATAAAATCACTTAGTAGTATAAACTGAAAGTTCTTTTTTTAGTCCTGTATTGACAACAAATTCTAAAGAATCTAAACCATTGATCTTTGTAAATTTAATGGTTATAGGGTGATTCTAAATGCTTAGGTTCACAACCCTAGTGCTTCATGCATTTCATTCCAAAATGCAACTACAACCATACATCAAATGTTCATCGAACAATTGAGTAATTTATGATATATATTATAAATAGTAAACATGTGTTTTAAAGTTTTTTTCAACCTTTAATGCACTAGAATTCACATCAATGCCTTTATAAAATGAATAACAATGTCACATTAATAGCACAATAACACTTAATGTTGCAAAGAACTTAATAAAAGGAATTACAATGTCACATAATCACATTAATAGCATAACCATTTATTTTTATTACAACTGAATGACAATTTTCATTTGTCAATTTCACATTATTACATAGTACAAATACAAATGTAAGTGCAAGCGCCAAGCTTTTCCCAAGGTCTCTGAGTCCTAACTCTCTTTCATCTGAAAATAAATGCATGGAGGAGGGCCACTGCCAATCATAGTTTCTAAAAAATATGCATGGGGAAAGGGGGGAAAATCAAACGAGGGAAATTGGAGTTGTTAAACATACAAAAAGTACTTATCCCCTTTGAAAATTAGAGTCATGCAGAGGATGAGGGGTTGTAAAACTACTCCCATATTCTACTTGTTGCTTCCATGCACCTGGAGAGCACTTATCTCCATCAGTGCTCCCCATCCTAGCTCAAAACCTGTCTGAGAAGTCTGGTCAACCAAATCAAGTTCTTTCCAATTCCACCCATTTTGAACTTGAAGGAAATTGGTCTTTTACTCTGTAACTACATAACTGCAGGAAGGAGAATTTAGAGTATCCCCAATAATACTAGATCATCTTCTTCCCAAATCCTTATTAACCCTACAAAATGAAAACCCTTATGACAATTCAAACATTGCACTCGAGAGTCAATAGTATAGCCTTTAGCCTTCAATGAATTATTTCAGTTGTGCTCACTATCCTTATTTATGGGCCAATAGTGCCACCACCAACCTGGTCCCTATGTACACCTCACATGTGTCACTTGTGAGGTTGGGTTACTATAGTGATAATCATGATTCACGCAAACCAAAAAACCAACTTAATCGATTCAAGTACTTAACTTTAATATTTGTATTGCTTTATGTTTTACTTTTAAGTTTTAAATCTGCATGCAATTATTTCATAAATAGATAATTTCTTAAAGGACAAAAAAACTAATATGAATAGATTCATCAGTTCCTTTTTAATAGCACAACCATTTATTTTATTGAAACTGAATGACAATGTCACATTATAATTACATAGTACAAATACAACTATAAGTGCAAGCACCAAGCTTCTGCTAGACCGCTGGCGAAAACCTAAATGTAATACATGTTTTTTTGAAAATAATTGGACTTTTTGAGTCAACTATGGGCTCTAAAAATAAACTCACAGGACTTCCCAAATTAGGAAGTAGCTTTGAAAATGAATGCATAGAGAAAAGGGGGCCAATCAAACCGAGGAAATGGGAGCCGTGAAGATACAAAATGTACTCCCCTTTGAAAATAAAAGCCATGCAAAAGATGAGAGGTTGTAAAATTGCTCCCATCTTTTACTTGTAGCTTCTATGCATTGGGAATAGTGGTTGTGCCCATCAAAGCACCTCTCTTGGTTCAAAACATGTCTAAGAAGTCAAGTGAACGAAATCAACTTCTTTCCAATTCCACCCATTCTGAACTTCAAGCTCGAACGAAATTGGTTGTTGACTTTGTGACTACATAACTGCAGGTAGGAGGATTTAGAGTATCCCCAATAATACCACATGATCTTCTTCCTGAATCCTTATTAACCATGAAAAATGAAAACCCTTATGACAACTTGAACATTGCACTCAATAGTAGGTTTTTTAGCCTTCAATGAATGATTTTAGTTGTACTCACTATTCACTATCCTTATTTAGTTATATCTAGGCCAACAGTGCCGCCGATAGTGCCACTATCAATCTAGTTCCTATGTACACCTCACACTTGTCATGTGTGCATTGTGAGGTTACGTATACCATATATTCATGATTCATAATGGCGATTCATGCAAACTAAAAAACTAACTTAATCAATTTGTGTAACAGTAACTTAAGCCTAACATGTAAATTAAAATGTTTAATTTGATTCACATCTGGCTACACGAAAACTATACCTCAAGCCTTACATGTACAATTAAAACTTAAGCCTTATATGTATAATTAAAATGTTTAATTTGATTAATATTTTGCTGCAAGCAAACTGTACCTCAAGCTGACAAGTGACAAGCTGTCAAAATCTTCAGACTCTAGTGTTACTCAAACAATATGAATTATGAAAATTTGAAATCATTACAAATGTTTTTTCATTAAAACTATGACTCATGAGTTATCCAATCAATCGCTTCAGATGTTCATATGGCATTAATCACCGCCAGTAGTACGACTACCACACGTACTTCAAAAAGATTGATAATTTCAATTAAATGAAATGAAATACGCTGAGTCATTGAAAAGAGAGAAATGAGTCTTGATCTCACCATGTGTCTGCATCTAATAGTTCTAGTGTTATTCTGAAGGTTTCAATTTGCAAGTCTACTGCTTTAGAGATTTACTTGCGGAATGCACCTACAACCATCCATAAAAAATCCATCGAATGGTCGTGTTTAGACTGCTTTGCAACATCCTTTGTGTAAAATATTCTTAAGTTTTTAAGCATTGGTCCTACATTCTTCCTAGGTGGTTCCTCTTTTAAAACAAACTTAATGCACGTGCATATTTCTACCACTTAAGTTCTTCTATCTCTCATCGCCAAAATCCAAGCTGTCAAATTCATTACCACGATGATGAACCTTGATCTAGCCGTGTGTCCACATCTAACGTTTCTAGTGTTATTATGGAGGTATTTGTTCACAAATTTAGTGCTTGAGAAATATACTTTTGGAATGCAACTATAGTCATCCATCAAAAAATCATTGAATGGTCTTGGTCCATAATGTCGCATGGTCACTAAAATTTGGAACCTTAGAACCAAAGTCTGAAGTTTCAAATTTTTTGAAACTTCTTACCCACTTACTACAAAGATGACCAAGAAAGACTTGCAACTAAGTCACTAAGGTAGTATGGTTAGGAAAAGTACCTAGTACATAATGTTGCGTGGTCGCTAAAATTTGGAACATTAGAACCAAAGTTTGAAGTTTCAATTTTTTTTTAACTTCCAACCCACCGACTACAAAGACAAGTATGACCAAGAAAGACTTGCAACTAAGTTACTAAGGTAGTAAGGTTAGAAAAATTACCAAAACCTCAACTTTGGTGAATTAAGATAGGAAATGTGACAAGCATGGTGCATTTATGGAGAAGGCTAGCAAAATGAGGTGTTATAATGACATTCACCTATCACCCTCAATGCTTCTTAGAATTCAAGTGTAAGGATAATAGGATTGTATCCTTTCGAACGATAGGTGATAGGTTGGAAGCCAGTGAAACAAAAAAGAAATGGAGGCCAGTTTCACCATGACATTGTGGAGGAAGCTAGACCCCTTTGTGGGTGAAGCGTCTATGCAAAGGCTTTATTTCTCTACCAAGAGGAGCAGGTGGTGCAAGCAATTAAAATAATGTTCAGGGATGAATTGGAAAAATTGACACATAGATTTAGAATGAATATGGATATCTATTCGTTGGTCATGGCTTGGGGTTTAGACTTAGGAGAACTAGTGAATGAGGTGAGGAGAGTAATGAAAACTCTGGAGCATAAAGATTTTTTAGTGGACATGGAAGGAATTCCGCAATGGGTATTATGGTGCAGGGGCACCCAAGCTTCTGATGGATCATCTGAGAGGTCAAGAGGTTGCAAGGGTTAGGAAGACCTATCAACCATCTCAGGAAATTAATTATGACATTTTGAAGCCTATAATGGCATTTGGAAAGGATGAATGTAATAAGAGAGTCAAAAGTCCTAAGGGTCCTGATAAGGACACTAGGACCAAAATGAAATGTAAATGGACCCATAGTGTCCTAGGGGTCTAGATAGGTTGATAATACTTTAATGGTTTCAAATAAGGTTGAACAATAATGATGTAATAGTTTTTAATTTTTCTAGTTAGTAGGAAACAATAAAATGTAAGTTTGGAAATTCAAATTTTTGAAAATCCACTTTAGGCGGGAAAATGAGTTTTAGGTGTTTTAGTAGTAATTATGCATTATAATAAAATCTAATCAGTTAGTACAGTTGTAGGATGAGTCTATAAGCCTGGAGAAAGCATTTGTACGGAGGTTGGTTGATGTTGCATTGATTTGTACAGACTGCTATAGGAGAAGCAATAAAAACACCAATTTTTGCAATCTTCTTGAGTCTTTTTGATGATCTATTGATTCCTTTTGAATATTTAATCAATTGGATGGTTTAAGAACATGTATTTTCTTTCAATTAACCTTTTTAATGATTTGATAAATGTTAGGAATCAGTTTTTGGAACATATTGCTGACTGTACTCAGGAAAACACCAAATTTTCACTAGTTTTGGTGGATTTTATGGATGATTGATCCATTTCATGGTATAATTCTGTTGTGACCTATGAAAATGATCATTCCTAACATGTATAATACAGATTTAACAAACTAATATGTAGGAAAGAGGAATATTAAGGTGTACACCATGATATGACAATGCGAAGTGCATGAGAATGGAGGCTAAGGTATAGCAGTGAAAGATCTTCCTTCATAAGGGGTATATTTTTGAGTTTGGATTGAATAAATATGTTTTCTTAATGGTGTAGAGTTAATGAAATGGTTTTGGAAGTGTTTGGGAGGTCAAGATCCAAGAAGCTGTAGTTTTGGAGCCATTTGGTGAGGGTTTTGTGTTTGAGGGTCTTAATGGTGTCATAGAAGACTAAGACCTTTAAAATCCTTGGTTTTGAGATATTTTGAGAAACTTTTGAAAGTTTCATAGTCAGGAGATAAGATTAGAGAGTGGTTGCTTTGAAAAAGAGGGCTAATTAGGCCTAGTTTTTAAGGAAACAATAGGTTTTGGGGAATCTGATCCAAAACAAGTACCAAAAAGATTTGGGTATGTTTTTTATCCTCACAAAAGACATCTAAATCAGTCATTTATTTTGGGATTCCTTTGGAAAGTTTGAGAGCAAAGTCAAAAGTCCTTCGCTAGAGGCCTAATTGGGCTAGAAGGCTACTTAAGGTGCAAAAGGTGAGTCTTGTCTAAGGCAGAGGGTTAGGGCTTGAAAAACATTTAATTTAGGTTGGGTTGAGTTCCTTGAGATCACTCCAAGGGTTTGGGTCCATAAGGGAAGCAAATAAGTCATAAGTGCACTATTGAGGCCTTATCTCCATACTGGTGCCTAGATGAAAGGTTGAGAGTGAATCATTGTTAGCCTTGAAACTTTGTGTTTCTTTCAAAGTTCCTTACCCTCTGCATCACAATACCAAGAGTAGGGTTGGTAAAAATAGAAGGAATGGATGGTGGGGGCCCGGAGCTTGCAGATTTAAATCACCTCTTTATTAGATGGCCAGAGGGTCGCACTAAAGACCGATGGCGGGAAGGAGCCAAGTGTGGGTGGAAAGCACTTAAAATATATGTTGAGCTAATGGAATTAGAGGAAACAATAGAAAATATAAAAGAAGTTTCTAGAGAGGAGATGCATGAAAAGAAGGGATTGTGTCCGCAGAAGAAGCCAAAACCGTTAAGGGAGATACTATTGCTGGAGATGGGCGAGTCTTCGAAGAAGAATGAGTAATAATGGTTAACGTAAAGTGTAGTTTTCTATTTTGTTTTTAGCCTCTACTACAAAGGTGTAGCTGTTTAGGGAAGTTCTGATACTCTAGTTTTTGAGTTGGTTATTCAAATTTTTTGGTAGTTTTTGGATGTTTCTAAGTTTGTAGAATTTGAATCTTTTTCTTTATAATTAATAAAATAAACAGGTATCACCGATCAACTTTTTTGGTAGTTTTTGGATGTTGCAAACTTTATAGAATCTGTATCTTTTTCTTTATAATTAATAAAATAGAAAAGTATCACTGTCAACTGATAAAAAAAAACATTCTTAAATTTTTAAGCCTTGATCTCACCACGTGTCTGCATCTAACACTTCTACTGTTATTCTAGAGGTTTCAATTTGCAAATCTAGTGCTTGAGAGATATACTTCTGGAATGCAACTAAAGTCGTCCATCAAAAACTCATCAAATGGTAATGGTTAGATTGATGTACCACATCCTTTGTGTAAAATTTTCTTAAGTTTTTAAGCCTTGGTCCTACGTTCTTTCTAGGTGGTCCCTCTTTTAAATCAAACTTAATGCACATACATATTTCTGCCACTTAAGTTCTTCTATCGCTCATCACAAAAATCCAACCTGTCAAATTAATTACCATGATGATGACCCTTGATCTCACCATGTGTCCACATCTAACAGTTGTAGTGTTATTCTGAAGGTTTCCATTCACAAATCTACTGCTTGAGAGATATAATTCTAGAATGCAAGTACAACTGTCCATTGAAAATTCATCAAACAACAGTGGATTCGCCACTAAATTTAATTGGCTAGTGAATTTTTTTATTAGTTTGATATTATGTTTAACTCGCCATTTTTTTTTCTTAAACATTTGAAAATAGGTTTAATTCGCCAATGAATTTTACTTTTTTGTTTGAAAAAAAAATCGCCAACACACTTATTTTTTCTAGTTGGAAAACAAGTTTAATTCACCAATGGAAATATTTTATTGGTTTGAAAATAGATTTTAATCACCAATGAAAATATTTTAGTGGTTTTAAAAAATTTACAATTCGCTAGGATTTTCCACAGACTTCTAGCGATTACAAAAGATTTGCCAATGTGGATTATTTTTTTCATGAAAAATGAAAACAATTCACCTCTAAATTTTTTTTTTTTTTAGGAAGTATGAAAGATTAGCCAGTATTTTATAGCTTCTCTAAGGGGGGGGTTTCCTAAAGTTTTCCCTATTTGCAGTTTATGTTAGATGCTACATCGTGATTAAATATGCCATGTTAACTTAAATATTCCTATGATATAAGGATTTAAATTAACATAACACATTAAATTTTGAATAGTATGGTAACTAAAGTAATTAAACAAAGTATTTTAGTAATTAACCTAGAATCTAAGATATACACCTATTATCATGTATCAAAGAAGAAAGCAATGTGAGATAAAATAGAAATTATCTACTCAATCTCACATCGCTCTAACATACTATTCAAAAGAGGAAATACTAAATGAAATACCAACACAAATGCACACTATTTATAGGTTCTTTTAGAGATTTACCATCCATTTCTGTTAATGTGTAGGCTCTAGATCCAGAATTTTCATTGATAATGTATAGGCCTAACTAGCTAGGGCTGAGTTTTCCTTTTTCATTCAGGAGGGCATTGAAATTATGCTGATTTTCATATAACAATAGGTCACCTTTATTGAATTCATGAGGGATGACATTATCATTGTAACAACATTGCATTCTTTTAGAATAAGCTTATAGATGCTCGAGAGCATTGATACACTATTCGTCAAGCATTTCGAGCTAATGCAATTGTTCCTCTTCATAAGTAGTATCATCAATGAGCACTTTAAGAGAAATTCTCAAGAAAGGAATTTATAACTCTAAGGGAATTATTTCTGCTACACCATAGACTAGGTTATACGAAGTATTCTAGTGGATTTTCTAACACTCATATGGTAAGCCCATAATGATAAGTTAATTTCATATGCCAATCTTTGTTGTGTTTACTTACTATTTTTCACATAATTTGTTCAATAGTCTTGTTAGTTTCTTTTACTTTTCCATTTTATTTTGGATAGTATAGTGATGAAAAATGATGTTGAATATTGTATGTTTCCAAGAATTTCTTCACTTCATTATTTTCGAATGGAGTTCCATTGTCTGAAACTAATGTGGAAGGTAGACCAAAGCAAGCGATAATATGCTCCAATATGAAATGAAATATCACATCAACTATTATGGAATGAAGAGGGACAACTTCTACCCATTTCATGAAGTAGTTGGTTGTAGTAATGATAAATGTATGTCCATCGGAAGAAGGTGGTAATATCTTCCCAATAAGGTCCAAACCCCAAACTAAAATGGTCAAATAAGAACATGATCATGAAATTAAGAGGTAGGGGCATGGATAAAATTATTGTGTTCTTGGCATTTAGCATTTCTTCACATACACAAAATAATCTTGTTCCATGTGTCTCCAATAATAGCCTATGCATATTAATTTATGAAGTTCCAACAATCTTCCTCCAAAATGTCCTCCACTATCACCTACATGAGCTTCTTCAAGTGCTATAGGGATTTCATATTGTTTAAGATATTTAATTAAGAGTTCATTAAATTCAATCTCCTATATAGGATGTCTGATAGGATTATGTATTTAGATGCAAGCTTTCGTAGATGAGCTTGAGTGTTCTTAGTTGTAGGTTTAGGAAAGGTACCATCTTTTAAATAGTTGAATATTGTTGCATATCATTCACTAGAATTATTAGTACCAATCGATAACACTTATTTTCTTTCATTTTCTATCACTATTTTAGGGATCATTTGAACCTTAAATGTGAAATCAACAAGAGGGTCATTGAGAGATACAAGGGAAGCGGTGCTTGCCATTGCATCTATGTGGTGATTGTCCTTTCGTGGTATGTTGTCTACCGTATATGATTCAAACTTGTCTAATAATATCATCCTAAGATCTCTATATCAAACATGCTTATCATGATTTTCTTGATATGTTCCATTTATTTGTTTGATAATTAAAAGTGAATTCCCAAATATAGAGATATGTTTGAATTTTAATGCTAACACAACACGTATACTAGCTACTAAAGCCTCATACTCCACAATATTATTTATGCATAGGAAGTTTAGACATAAAGATAAGGGAATAGGTTTACTTGAAGGATGAATTAATATAACTATTGCTCTGAAGCCCATTCTACACTTAGAACCATTGAAGTATAGTTCCCATGTTTCTTTATCTTTTCAAATAGCTAACACATTCTCATATGGGAATGATTCTATGTTAGGTAATGTTAGGGGAGAGGGAGCATCAACTAATTGTTTGATAAAGGCTTGTTCTTTAATTGATTTTTGTGAAACAAACTTAAGGTCAAATTCAGTTAACATCATAACCCACTTAGCTAAGCATCTTGATAAATCCATTTTAGTAAAAAGATGTTTTAAGGGATCAAACTTTGCCATGACATGGATCTCAACATTCAATAAATAATATCTTAGTTTACTGGTAGCAAAGAGAAGAACCAAACATTGTTCCTCTATTACGTGTATTGTGTGTCATAATCAATCAAGGTGCAACTAATTTAATATACAAGATGTTTCTTAGCATTGTCATCTTGTTGAGCCAACAATGTTACAAGAGCATGGGCTGATGCTATAGTGTAAAGGATGAATGTCTTATGTCTCATAGTAGGTTGTAAAACAGGTGGAGTAACAAGATAATCTTTCAAAATCTCAAAGGCCTATTTACAATTATCATTCCAATGAAATTGAACATCTTTCTTAAGGAGTTGCATGAATGGTGACATTCAATTTTCTAAGGAGGCTACAAAATGATATATAACCTAAATTCTTCCTTGTAAAGTATGTAGCTAAGAGATGTTTCTAGGAGGTGGCATGCTAACAATAGCATCAATTTTATTTGTTCCACCTCAATGCCCCTATGAGATACAATAAAACCTACAAGTTTTCCACTATCTACGCCAAAGAGACTTTTTCGGATTCAATATCATGTTGTAATTTTGCATTCACTCAAATATTTACAAAGAATATTTACATGGTCTTTTCGAGTTAAAGATTTGGCTAGAATTTCATCAACATAGTCTTCCAAAATCTTATGTATGTAATTGTGAAATATCAATGTCATTGCTTGTTGATATGTTGCACCTATGTTTTTCAATCCAAAAGGCATGACTACCCAACAGAATGTTCCCCAAGCTATTGTAAAAGTTGTTTTGTATTGATCTTAAGGATTGATAAAGATTTGATTATATCTTGAAAATCCATCCATGAATGATAAAAAGGCATATCCTACAATCAAGTCTACTATCATGAAGATATTAGGAAGGGGAAAGCGATCTTTTAATGATGTTTTATTCAAATATTTAAAGTTCATACACATCCTAATATGATTATCAGGTTTCACAACTATGACAATATTCGAGATCAATGGGGAATAATCAATAGGTTGGATAAATCCAATGTCAAGAAGTTTCTCATGGACTAGTAATTCTATCTTAGGATTCATCTTTTGTATTTTTTATTGCACTGGTTTAGCATATTTTGCAAGAACTATTTTATGAGTTACAATCAACATCAATTCTGGCATGTCTAAGTAAGTCCAAGAAAAGAGTTCGGGAAAGTCATGAAGTAAGGTTGCATGATGTTCTTGTTCATCTTCATCAAGGAAATTTCATAATTGAATTACTTTCTCCTAATTATTAATATCCATCGGTATGCTGATTGTCTCCCAAAGTAAGTGCTTTTGGTTTCGATATTTTAGGATTATATTCCTCTTTGTCCTTGATACTTTTCTTGCTTACATTTTATTCATCATCTTGTTTATTACTAACTATAGAACATCTAACCCATTTCTTTGTGGGAGGGGTGAATGATTTATCATAAAATCCTAGCATTTGTTTTAAATCTTCATCATCCTCAAAGTATTCCAAAGACTCATTATAATTTGTATCAATCAACTCGGGATGCTTCAAGGTGAGAGTTGGTTTACTAGGGTTACATATGATAGTGTTGATGTTGAGTGAAAGTCATTTTGTTACTTGTGTTATCTTAGAAGGGAAATATCCAAAACAACTTTTTTTTCTTATGTGTTAGGTTCTATCTATAGGAATATAGATGCCTTGCTCTTTCTTCCCACATCCTTTTCCATTATAGGGTATGTGCAGGATCATGATGGGCCAAAAAATGGCAATATGATGGGTATGTGGCTGACGACTTTTTTTTTTACCCAAAATTGATGAAATGAAAAGGGTTTTTAAAGGAGATTCTCAGATTTCCACCAATATAAATTATGCTTTACTTTGAACTTAATAAGTAATTATTATTCATTTTCTATTCAAATTACGACTAAAGTCCTAATTGATAGACTGATTGAAAAACATTTATAGTTTTTAAACGGTATCACATTTTTTGAATCCAAAACATGCATCACATTTTATGCTTCACATAATATAGGATTAAAAAAAGAAAAATTCAATTTCATGAAATTTTGACCAAGTTAAGGTGGTCAGAATAGGATTTTTTTATATTTTTAAAAATTTGTAAAAAAAATTCATAATTAATTATTTACTTGGAAAAAAATTACAAAAAATATACATCACATCGGGACATGAGTCCTCTATTTATATCTAAAATATTATAAAAAAATATTATAATTTTATTGTGGTTAGGGTGGTCAGACAGACACCTACTTCTTATTTTATCCCTAAAATTTAAGTACTACTGCATTGAAATTTCAAATTTTCACCAAATAGATTTTTTTATTTTAAAAAAAAAACTTAGTAGTTTAGAAACTACATTCAATTTGTTACATATTCTATTCTTACATGTTTTTGAAATAATATAAATAACTTATTCAAATTTTTACGTCAAGTTGCCTAACTCTGTTTTTTCTAATTTTTTTGCCACTTAAGGGCCTATTTTTTCCATGATGATCCTGCACTGACCCTATAACTAAGTTGTTTCATGATATCATAACCTCTCCCATAAATTCTTTCCATTTCTTTTAGGTTTGGTGGATGTTGATAATCTATCTCGTCAAAATTAATTGTATAGATTGTGTCTTCTTTTAAAGTAGATGAGGTAGATGGTTGTGAGACGTCCTTTAAATTTTTCATTGAAATTACCATTTGTTGATTTTTATTTTCAGTGTCTTTGGTTGTGATCTTATATTCTCCTATGAATGTTGGTGTGAAATCCAAGGAACCCCAATCATCTTCTAACAACTTTGTAAGTTCATCAATATCCATTTCATTTTCTTTTTATTATTTTTTTAACTTCTTGTGGTGTACTGGATTCTAGTGCTTCTAAAGAATCTTTTCCTTCTCTCTTGGCCATTAAGCAACTTTCAGGTTTAGGATCAACTTTTAGTGTGTATACTTCATTGTTATAGACATACTTCATGACATGATGTAAAGTGGAAGGAACACCATTCATTTCATGAATACAAGGTCTTCCTAAAAGGAGATTGTAAGAAAGATCTTTAGGCATAACATGGATCAAAGTTTGTAATGTTACTTTCCTCACTTTGATAGGTAATGTGATGAATTTGAGTGGTTGTTTTCCTATATTATCAAATCCTCAAATAGACAAAGAATTAGGTTTAATGTTTCTTTTGCTCATTTTTATCTTTTCCATAAGGATCACACTACACACATTCAAGGCTAAACCATTGTCAACAAGAATTCATTTTATCACGATTCAATTAACCCAGAATATTATATTAAAGGCTTCATGCTTTTTCTAAATTTCTAGGGGAGGTAACTCACTCTAGTGAAAAACTGTGTTTGATTTCATTTCATTCATTCCTTGAATTAGAACTGCTACATCCTTTGAACTAGTGTTAGGAGGAATCATAATTTGTTGCAAAACATCTTGAAGCATGCTATGATAACCAGGTGATGTTTGAAGAAATTCCCATACGAAAATATTAGTAGGAGTGTTCCTAAGTTGTTTAACAAGATTAATTCCTTTCCATTATTTGCAGTCAAACGAGGAGTACTAGGCAAGATATGACTAGGCAAGGGTAGTGGAACTTGAGAGTTCTTTGTTGTTGCCTATTGTTCCTTATATTATAGGTATGTGTAATGGTATTATAACTCATTTGTTATGAAGCATTACCATTTTCAAGCAAAGTCTTGTTTTTCGGTGGTTAAAGGATGAGCACAGGTTTGTTTTGAACTTGTGGTTTTTGCCAAGGAGGGTAAATTATGAGTTGTGGTCTGATGGTATTAATGTCTTTGTATTTTTTTTGTCATGACAAGCCTTAGTGGATGAACTTTGCAACATGAAGTCCTCAAGGGCTTTGTCTAAGATGTCAAAGTCACCACTACTAAAAGGCTTGAGGGATAGGTTAACCTTAAAAGGAAAATTGACATAAATTTGCTTTCCCTAAGGGTCTTGCTTAATAATTTTGGTTTTTTTGTCTTTTATTTTTATTTTACAATGAATACATAATGTAATCTAACTTTTCTATGAATGCAATAATGTTGAAAATGTAGAATGCTAATGCTACTTATAACTAAAATATGCAAGAGATTATTTTCCAATATCACTAAATCTATTAAATGAACAAGAATTTGAATGCAAAGAAAATATGTTTCATGATATTACTTCTCATATTTCAGAATGGAGACAAAAATTCTTATCAAAAACCAAAAAACTACTCAAAATTTTCACTATCAAAAGTTGTACAGGGACTTATTCACCACCAAAGTAAAATGGGTCCTAATCTAGGTATTTGCAGAGATCAGAACGATACCTAAAACACTAGAACATACCCAGAAGTTGTGTTGATCGGGGTGTCCAGTGACTCATTCGCCACTACAAGTGAATGGGTCCTAGTTTTAGGGTTTTCTGAGTTTGATTTCAATTTTTTTGAGTTATTTTTTATGTATATGTTGTCTTAGATCTGTAACAATGGATTTTCTAAAATATTTTCCATATATGAAGTTTTTAATGCAACTTTTACTAAGGTTAAATTATTAATAAGATGAATGAATCTAGAATACAATTTGAATCTAAATGCTTGAATGATGATCTCAATGTGAACAAGATGGAAAATAAAATCATATTTAAATCATTTTTTTTAGATTTTCAATAAATATAAGTAATGTAAACATTCAATTTTACCCTAAATGCAATGTCCACTAATGCATGATGAAGAAACCCAAAATATAATGCAAACTAGGATCTAGGGTTTGAATGCACTCCAAATTCGAAATTAAAATGTTCAAAGATGCTAGGTTCACCAAAATGAAACATAGAGAAAGGGAGAAGGCTATGAAATATAACCCCCTCTTTCTAGTTTGGGTTTCATTCAAAATATGAGATCTAAGAATCTTGAAATAACTTATCAACCCAAGAGGTGAATCAATTCAATATTTTGGGATCTTGCACTCTTTCCTTTATACAAGGAAGGGGTGGTGAGATAAATCACAATTTAACACTAATTCTAGGTCTAGCACTTATAATGCATAAATCTAACACAAAACAATAAGGAGATATTGTTATACACCTGATCAAACCTAACTTTTCTGAAGTGCTAATAGGGACTCATTTGCCACCAAAGGTGAATGGGTCCTATTGGTATATGGTGACTGATCATGCTATACTATACACCTTGGCATGTATCCTCACCGAAAAATGAAAAATCACTAAAAAGAAAATTGACTTTGTAAAACCCTTATTCTAGAAGCTTCTAATAAGCTTGTTATAAGGGCTTGGGATGGGGGTTACAGTATGTAGTGAAAAATGTGATTATTTATGAGATAAAAATGTGTTTTACACTGAATAATAAAATCATTTGATGGATTTGGTTTTGTGGATGTATCTTGGATTAGGTGAACTACATTAAATTATGTGTGTTGTCTTATTTCTGCTATAATTTTCTGCGTGTTTTATTTCTTTGTTTTATTAATCAAATCTACATTTAACTATTAGATATCTACCTTATAACTCTAACAAGTGGTATCAGAGCAGGTTGTGTTCAATTATCCTCTGTAAGAAAGTCTCACAGTTGAGTGGGAGTCTCATGATTAAGTGGGAGCAATGGCAGATGAGGGTAAATTGAAGGTAGATAAATTCAATGGGAAGAATTATCAGTTATGGAAAATGAAGGTGGAGGATTATCTCTATCAGAAGGATTTATGGAGGCCATTGGGAGGAATATCCAAGAAACCAACAATAATGAGTGATGAGGAATGAAAAGTTTTGGATAGAAAGGCATTGGGAGCCATTCGTTTATGCTTGGCACAATCGATGGCATTCAATATTACAACAACAAAGACAACTGAAGAGTTGATGGAAACACTACTGAAGTTATATGAAAAGCTTTTCACTTTGAATAAGGTATTTTTTATGAAGAGTTTATTTAATATGAAAATGGTAAAAGGTGGGTCAGTTGTTGATTATTTAAATGAGTTTAATACAGTTACTAGTTAATTAACTTTTGTAATTGTAAACTTTGATGAAGAAGTTACGCTCTTTTGATTCTGTGTTCTTTGCTAGAAAATTGGAATAGCTTGGTAATAGCTATTAGAAATTTTGTTTCTAGTTTGAATACATTGAAATATGATGATGTTGGTTTATTTTGAACGAGAAAATTCATAGGAAAAGATCAGGTGGAACATCCACATCAGATAGTGTTTTGAATGTAGAAAACAAGGGCAGAACAAAGGAGAGATGAATTTTTTTTGGAAGTTTTGGGAAGTCATGAGGAAAATGAAAGGATAAAAGGTACCAATCTAGAGACAAGAGGGATTGTTGGTACTATGGTAAGCTGGGTCACTTAAAGAAAGATTGTTGGTCTCAAAAAAATAAAGGAGACAGAAAGGAAGGCAATAAAGAGGAAAATGTGGTAAGTAATAAATCTAATGAGGATGATTTTTTCTTTCCTTGATAATGTTGATGATTCTTGGGTGTTAGATTTAGGGGCTTCATTTCATGCTATTCCCCATACAAGTTATTTTCTTGATTATGTCCAAGAGGATTTTAGGCTGGTTTATTTGGGAGATAATGAACCACGTCAGATTGTTGGAAAGGGAAGAATCAAGATTAAGTTGTAGAATGAGAATCATTGGCTAATACATGAGGTAAGGCACGTTCCAAAGTTAAAAAGAAATTTAATTTCAACAGGGCAACTAGATGATGAGGGTTGTGTTACATTTAGTGATAAAAATTAGAAGGTTACAAAAGGTGCCTTAGTGGTAGCAAAAGGTGTGAAAGTAGGCACCTTATATCTTTGTATAGGTTATACTATTCCTTCTACTTTAGCTATTGTAGATAAAAATCAATGTTCAGGAACAATTGTTGCAATTCAGTGAGCAAAAAATTAGACAGTTGCTATGGATTCTAAATCAGCACTATGGCATAATAGACTTGAGCATATGAGTGCAAAATGTATGAAAATACTTCATTCAAAGAATATTTTACTAGGTTTGAAATATGTTAATATGGATTTCTATGAAAGTTGTGTGTATGGATAATAAAAGAGAGTTAGTTTTCTCAAGGATGGGAAGCAAAAGAAAGATGAGAAATTGGAGCTTGTGCATATGGATGTATGGGGACCAGCTCAAGTAACTTCTATTAGTGTCTCTTCGTACTATGTCACTTTTTTGATGATGCAACAAGGAAGGTATGGATTTATTTCCTTAGGAAGAAATCTAATGTATTTGAAAATTTTAAGAAATGGAAAAGCTTGGTTGAGAATGAGACAGGTAAAAAGATAAAATGTCTTAGATTTGATAATGGCGGTGAGTATTGCAGCAAAGATTTTGAAGAATATTGTTCCTCTAATGGTATTCACAAGAAAAAAGTGGTTCCAAGGACTCCACAAGAAAATGGAGTGGCTAAGCTCGCATGAATAGAACAATAATGGAGCATGCATAGACTATGAGATTGCATGTTGGGCTGCCTTTAAACATGTGGGAAAAGGCTATAAACACTACTATTTATTTAATCAATAGAGGTCCCTCTAATCCTTTGGGTTGTGGTATTCTAGAAGAAGCATGGAAAAGTAAGAAGGCGAGTTATTCTTTTCTCAAGACCTTTGATTGTGAAGCATTTGCACATGTAGATTCTGAAAATAGAACCAAGCTTGATGTATAATGAAAGAAATGTATATTTGTTGGATATGGCACTGATGAATTTGGTTACAGGCTTTGGGATTTCAAAAATAAAAAAAATGTGAGAAGTAGGGATGTCATATTCAATGAGAAAATGTTGTACAAAGATCAATTGCAGCAGCATGAGAAGAAAGAAATGATTATGTAGTGCTGGATAATACACCAAACATCAATGTTCTAGTGGTTCCTCATGCTCCACAACAACAACAACAACAAAAAATACCACAAACTCTAGTGAATGTTAGATGATCTTCAAGGATAAATAGACCTCTAGAAATATTTCCTCCCTTTTTGTATTCTATTTTATTAATTGATGCTGGTGAATTAGAATGTTATGATGAATATTTTTTGGTGGATACTTAGGTTCAGTGGGAGCATGGAATGGAAGAAGAAATGGAATCCTTGCTGAAAAATAAGACTTGGAAATTATGCAAGTTGCCTGCAAGTAAAAAGGCTTTACCAAACAAATAGGTTTATATGATGAAAGAGGAGGATGGAGGTAAGAAAACATTTAAAGCCAAATTAGTTGTAAAGGGATTCACATAGAAAAAGGGTATTGATTTTGATGAAATATTTTCTCCTATTGTTAAAATGACTTATATTTGTATTGTTTTAAGTATTATGGCTGCTGAAGATTTGCATTTAGAAAAACTTGATGTTACAATATCTTTTCTCCATGGTGATTTGGAAGAGGAAATATATATGAAATAGCCACAAGGATTTTAGGTGAAAGGTAAGGAGAAACTTGTGTGGAGATTGAAGAAAAGTATATATGGCTTGAAGCAAGCACCTCGGCAATGGTATATTAAATTTGATAGTTTTATGGCTGAGCAAGGTTATAGTTGGTGTAATTCAGACCATTTTTTTATTTTAATATGTCACATGATGATAGCTACATTAGATCTTATGTTTATATGTTAATGATATGCTTTTCACGTTGTCTAACATGGATTACATAAGGGGGTTAAAAAAATAGTTAGGAAATTCATTTGATATGAAGGATTTTGGGGTAGCAAAATAAATCCTTGGTATGAAGACTACAAGAGATAGGAAAAATGGAAAATTGTATTTATCTCGGATTGATTATGTTGTGAAGGTGTTGCAGAGATTTCATATGGAAAATGCAAAAAATGTCAGCATACCTTTTCCCAGTCATGTTAAGTTGACTAAGGATATGTGTCCAAAGACATAAGAGGAGGAAGCAAAATTTTCCAAGGTACCATATACTTCAGCTGTAGGTAGTTTAATGTATGCCATGGTATGTAGAAGATCAGATATTGCACATGTTGTAGGAATTGTTAGTAGGTATATGAGTCATCCCAGTGTTGAGCATTGGAATGCGGTAAAATGGATTCTCAAGTACTTGGGAGGTACATCCAATAAATATTTATGTTTTGGGGACTCTAATACTATTTTAAACTTGGTTATGTTGACTTAGATTGTGCAAGGGATACAGATACCAGGTGGAGTACCATAGGCTATGTATTTACAGTTGGTGGGACAACAATGAGTGGGATTTCTCAGTTGCAAAAGGCGGTTTCTTTATCCACCACAGAGGTAGAGTATGTTATTGCAACAAAGGCTGCAAAGGAGATAATATGGTTGCAAATTTTCATGCAAGAGTTGGAAAAACAATAGGAAAGAAATTACTTGTTTATGATAGCTAGAGTGCTATACATTTTGCAAAGAATTCTACCTTGCATTCTACAACAAAACACATATAGTTGAGATATCATTTCCTTTAGTCAGTGTTGGAGGATGGACAGGTCAAGCTAGACAAGATACATACAGATTCCAATCCAATGGATATGTTTATGAAGGTAGTGTCTATAGACATGCAAAATTGGCATAATGCATTTGATTAGGTCATATTCATCCATTCATCAAATAAATCAAGTTTATTTGGTCAATCTCCTAAAGTCATCAATTTAAATTAAATAAATCAACTTTATGATTCTAACATCACCCTCCTTCATTAAATAAATCAAACCTTTATTTAATTAAATCTGAAATCACCTTTCATCCCCCTTTCATTTAGTTAAATCTAAGCATCTACGTCAAATGGGTCAAAACACCTAACATCATCTTAATTAATCAAATCCATAATTAATGTTAATCTAATCACCAATCATCCTTTAGCTTTTCCCACTTGCAACAATAAAGTATTTTAATTCATTTATTAAAATCAACATTTTCCCTCAATAAAGCATCTTTTGAGAATATTCCTCAAGTTTGAATTTGAAAGCTTGAGTTGACTTGTTCCTTCCAACATGGCAATAACTCCCCTCTTACATGTCCCCCACTTGGCATTAAATTATTTTTTTCTCCCTCCAACAAGCTTAATTTGAATTTTGAAAAGGCCAACCAATCCCATTTATTGGCACATTGACCAAAAATTGCACATCCTCCAACCATTCACAAGGTGACAAGTGACTTCATCTCATTGGCTAAAACATTATCCCACATTGGTCCCTTTTGAGCACTCTTAACATTTGAGAATCTATAAATATAAGCTTCATTCTTCAACAGATCATCCACAATCCTCATGCAAAGTTACTCTCTTCAATTGAGAGCTAATTTTCTCCATTGCATCCTCATCATTGGCATTATTAAGGGTTGGGAAAGGGCTTCTTTCCACATCAAAGAAGCACCAATCCACTATGGGATAGATATGTATTTTGATTTTATGCTCTCAATTGGTTTGTGTTATTATCTTGTTTATGAAGGCATGATGCATTATTTCATAGAAGCATTTAGTAAGTTTGCATGAAGTAACCTTCTTTATGGAGCTTAGAATGTTTGTAGATTTATGGGTGCTTCAGTGACAAGGGAGAAGCTGAGCTCCTCTTCAGCTTCAGTTGGCCTTCAAGGTTGAATTTAGGTATAACAGAGCAGCAGGGTGCAAGGTACTTATTTCCAATGGGAGCTGTAAGTGCAGCAGTGTCATCTAGGATCAGTTTCCAAGTGGGAGATTGTGTTGCTATGTGGCCTAATTAGTCTCCAAGTGGAATATTTTTGGTATGTGGCAACTAATCGTGCTATACTATATGCCTTGACATGTATAAGGGGTTGGGATGGTGGTTATAGTATTTAGAGAAAAAGGTGATTATTCATGAGATTGTAATATGTTTTGCACTGGATAATAAAATCATTGGATGGTTGTGGTTTGGTGGATGTAGCCTGGATTAGGTGAACCACGAACTAAATTCTCTATGTTGTCTTGTTTCTGCTATAATTTTGTGTGTGTTTTATTTCTCTATTTTATTAATCAAATATGCATGTAATTGTTAGATATCTTCCTTCTAACCCTAACAGGTCCTGGTAGGCTTGTTCAGAGAGCTCTAAACCTAAAAAAAAAAGATTGTATATTATGTAATATGCTACCCTTCAATCCCTAATAGGGACTCATTCACCACTAAATATGAATGGTCCCTTCTAGGTCCTTCCAAAAATCTTTGAATTTGATCTTCAACTTCTAGGTCCGATGATCTTCTCCCTTGCACTTTGAAATTCCTATTTCCAAATTTGGATTTTCCAATAATCTGCAAGACAAATTTTGTAGGTTGTTGTTGGATAGGGGTTTTCCTTAGTCAAAACCCTTATTTGTAATTAAACCGTTGATGATGAATGAGAATCTGAAACATGTAATTTTGTTTACAATCCTAATCTTAATTTTGTTTAAGACTACGATCTATGAGAATGCAAAGGAAATTCTATCCAATTATATTAGAATAGTTCCCTAAAATGTAACATGAACAATGCAAATGACTCACCAAAGAATATTTCTAATCCCTTTAATAAGTCTCAAATATGAATATACCACTTGTAGGTTGCAAATAGGATGATTATAGAAGATGGAATCACTTAGAAAACAAGTCCTTAGGCTTGGTTGTATGACTTGTGCATCTCCCAACACCTAGAATCCCTCATGATTCTCCATAGGCATCTATCATCAACCTTCACTAAGCTTGATCTTGGACACAAAATGAGCTTGAAGATCTACAATGCTACCTCAAACTTAACTTTTGCTTGCTTCTTGACTATGAATGCTTGATCTCATGAAAGTAATTCATCTCTTAGCTTGCTTGCAATCTTCTTCTAGGTGAAATTATGTAAAATAGCCTTGTATTTATACATAATTTGAGAATTAACCTCAAAATTCAAATAATTCAAGTCGAAATTGCATCTAGAAATGAATATTATAAGAATCCCAGTAGAATTAAATTCAAAAAGAAGGTCCTTATTAAGGAATGACCCATTCGCCACCTAGGGCGAATGGGTTCTAGCACAAGTTTCCAAGACCATGCTTTTGGGGGGTGAAATAACATTAAAAAGCCATGTCAAATATACAAAGAATGGGGGGTCCTATAGGGGGAGGACCCATTTTCCACCTAGGGAAAATGAGTCCTAGCACCAATTTCTAGGACCTTGATTTTGCCAAGTTAAATTTTATGCAATTTGAATGCTAGGTGTCAAGATTGATCTTCAGAAGGTGTCATTAAGAGGGCTTGAATTTGAATTAAAGGGACAATTAGCCAAAAAATATGAGACTCTAGATAAGTGTGATAGTGTGTTACAACACTTTACAACACCATAAATAAGGTACAAATTAGGTACATTTTATTTAAAAAGGGCCCACTAGGCTCCATTAATTAAAAAAACCCTAGAAGAGTTTGAAAGTGTGCTACAACACTTTACAACACCTTAACAATATATAATTTAAGTAAATTTAGTTTAAAAAGGGGCCCCAGATTAATGTGAATGTGTACAACACATTACCACACTAACCCAAGGCACAATTAAGTTAATTATATGTCAATTATTCCTAAATTAAGTGTGGAAAAGGACTACTTTTTTGACACTATAGGAGGTATAATATTAAATAGGTTCATCAAAATGAAAAGGCAAATAAATAACCTTTTAAAAGATCTTTGGGTAAATAAATTAATCAAGTAATGAATGACAATCAACTATATGATAATGAGATGGGACTAAAACTATCTAAAGTAAATTTGCAATAATAAAAATAAAATAATAAAATAAAGCTAATTATCTTTTTACTTTGTGGTAGATGTCATGTGAAAGATGTCCTCTCAATTTGATAAAGTTTTAGTGACTTGAGATCTTTATTGACATATTTGATTCACATTTGTGACTATGGATTTGATCTTCATGAATATAAATCTAAACTTAGCTCATAGATATGAACCCTCTGTGTGGAATTAAATTTTGTTAATTCTAACATAGGTAGATTTTTCTCATCTTGATGCCTTTAAATTGCGTCTACAAACATAATTTTGGAGTTTCCAAGAGTAGGATGATTCTCCCTTAGTTTAATGTCTAGATACAATTTAACAATTATTTTGAATTGATCAATAGTAATCACACATAGATTCCTTAGGAATGTTCATTGAATGATTATGTGAGTTATAGTGTGAGTTCTAAGTTACCTTATAGATAACATAAAAGTTAATTAGGGCCAGTCTTTAAATACAACCCTACAAGGTGCATCAAAATTTTCATGTTTAAGTAGACACACAATTGTTAATTAGTAAGGGGTCAATTCAACCTCAAAATTTAAACTCAAATAATAAATAATAAATATTATTACTAAAAATTTAAACTCAAATAATAAATAGTATTACTAAACTATATTATTTTCATAACTAAAAATTTAAACTCAAATAATAAATAGTATTACTAGAATAGGCAGATCTTTGACGACAAGGCATTGGAAATTGATTCCTTTTTAAACAAGGTGGAGGCAGCAATAGTAGAGGTAGTGAACAATAGGATATGTTCCTATTCAACCCAGACGGAAAAATTCACAGAGTGGGATGGGTAGATGCGGTTTAGGTGGCATGGGCTTCACATCCCTCCTCACATCGGGAAAGGAGGGAAAGCCTCCCTCAATGATCATAGAGAGGAAAAATGGCAACGTCCCTCCAAGGGCTGGTTCAAGTTGAACTTTGATGGGGCATCGAGGGGAAATCCTGGGCCCTCGGGTGCTGGGTGTGTTATCAGAATGTGGAACAATGACTTCGTTGGTAGACTGGCCATTCCTCTGGATGAAGATACCAACAATGTTGCAGAATTTACTGCTCTAATCCATGGGCTTTTACTATGCAGGGATCTTGAGTTGGAAAATCTGGAGATCGAGGGTGATTCTACGCTAGTAGTTAATGCCATAAGAACTGGGACAATCCCTAATTTGAAATTGAAGCCAATGTTGGAGAGGGAATTGGAGTTGTTGAAGTATTTTGAGGCTTACACAATAAATCATACCTTCAGAGAAGCCAATAGTGAAGCGGATGGATTGGCAAACTGGGTTGCGGATGGGAATGTTTTGGTTCTATCGGACCTGGGTAGTTTGTGCTAGGGGGGCGATGCTAATGGTGCTTGTAGTATTCTAGCCTCCCTCTTGTTTTGATTGCATCTATTTAGGTGATGCTAAAGCTGAACGATGTCTACTTGTCCCCCTTTCAATGTGGCTTCTCTAATCTAAGTTCATGGGTCCAGTATGCTAGTAATGCCTTTCTCAGCACTGCTGCTGGAAACATAATATTCGGAACAGGTTTGAGCATCGGGGTGTCTTCAAGTTGGGCGTACATTCTTTGAGTAGAACAAGTTTGTGTGGAAGCACATTTTTGTCTTCACCCATATTCAGTGTAGAAACTTGGCCTTTGTGGCACTAGTGGTTTGGACATTCAAGAAGGCTGAGATTTGGCAATGATTCAAAGAACGTTGCTTGGCCTTTTGATGTCTTTCTGTAAACTTTTTATTTTAATAATATATGTCTTCGCAGCTCATTAAAAATTTGTTGATTATATTTTTTATAAATAATAAGCTCATTAAAAATTTGTTGATTATATTTTTTATAAATAATACAAGGATTATAAACATAGAAGATACACTGAACATCTCTGACCAACACCACCAATCCAGCATGATTCGGGTTTCCTCAAGAAGAGTTGGAAACCCAGGTTATGCTGGTATTGGTGGTGTTGGTCGTGATAGCCTTGGAGATGTTCAGTTTATCTTCTCTGTTTACAAGGGTCTTCATACTAATAACCTTATAGAGGCTCAAGCCATTTTATCAGCTTTGGAATGCGAAATTCAATTGGGATGGCGAAGGATCATATGTGAGTCTGACTCCCAAGTTGTGGTGAATTTGTTGAATAGGCAGCATTTAGAGGATGTTAGCTGGCATTTGGCTTTGATTGTTGGTTAGATTCTTAGCCTATGTGTTTCTTTGGAGTTTGTTACTTTCACTCGTATTCATACATAATGGAATGTTGCTGTTGATTGCTTGGCCAAATGGGCTTCTGATCATATTCATGATTGAAATTTGGTGGATCAGGATCAGTAACCCCTGGATTTGTCTCAGCAGTTGAATCATTTGGTGGAGCTTGATAGGACTGTGTGATGCCCTTGCTTTGTACTTCTTGTTTTAATAAAAAATTTACCCCTCTTTATATTAATATTCAAGGGCACCATTAAATGTAACTATTTATATTAGCCTTTGTTTCACCAACAGGGAAAACTCTATTTTATTAACTCGTTTTATACATGATATATTTATTACATTATCCATGTTGAATATTGGAAGTATGAAGGAAAACCAAGAGACAAATTATTGGCGGGAGAAGCAAAGGCAATTGAATAGTCCGCGGGAATACTGTTGGGCTTCACATATCTGAATTTTTGCCAGTTTTGGGCTGTAAACAAACGAGTAAGTCGAATGCAAGCGGAGATTTAGGCTGGTTGCACTTTTAGAAAATAATTATCAAACTCCAGATATTGCCTGATATTCAGGAGTTTATTTTGAATTCGACAGCGTACAGGTAGTAGGTTTCCTTTTACTCATTTTGTTCAAAATTTTCCTGCAACACAGAATTATCAAATCTTATGATTTTAGAATTCGAAATCAGACATACGCAGAGAATCAATTGCTCAACGGAATAAAATTGAATGATCTCTGAATCTAAATAGGCAACATATTTGTCTTTGCTTTTACCATTTTGCTAGAGGTATTCTTAATTTGATAATTCAATCTGTGTTTTCATATTGAAGGCATTATTCTCCACTGCATTTGTCATGGGTACGTGCTTTTCCAGGAATGAAGATAATTATCCACCAGTGGTTTCTAATGAGTTTAAAAATCAGTTACATGGAGGAGGAAATAATATGAAAAATTTACAGGATGTAGAATTTAGAAGCCCCATAATGAAGTTAACTAATGAGCTTATTGTGTTTGATTTCTATCCTACTGAGGGACGTGATGATAAACCCATGTATAACGAAGACGCAGGATTTCGGTCGGTGCACCAAGTGCAAGGTAAATCAAATATGAAATCCTACTTATGTCCATTTTTTTTTTTCTAAAATAAAATAGAATTATTGTGGTGTTTGTGCTATGCAGATAAGAAAAGAAACCCTAAGAAGGTTCGATTTTCAGATGATGTTGTAGAGCCATCTTCAAACAATGTGGCCTACAGGAGAATGCACGCACTGGCAGTTGCATATACATCAAGACATTGCAGAATCCAGAAGACTTTGGAAAAAGAACAGAGCCCTGTCAATGAAAGAAAATCCAAACTATAGAAGCTTAATTAAGTATGTTAGTTTAATTTGTATAGTAATTAATTGAGAAGTCAGATTGAATCGTGAGCTTTAATTAATGATAAATTCTTAATTTAGATCTTAAATTTTGTCAAAATATTAATATTCAATGAATAAGTAGCATGTAAAACAAATATATATTAAATAAAAGAAAAAGGTCTATAATTTTTTAAAATTTAAATTTAAAGGTTAATCAATTTTAAAAAGTTTGGATAAGAAATAAAATAGTTTTTAATTTGTTAATTAGAACTGAAAATAATTCATGAAGATATAAAATTTAGATAATTAAATAATTAACCAAACTTAAAATAAAAAACATAAATAAAATTTTAAACATATAGCTATTTTAAGATAATCTTTTAAGTAAATAAAATAAATTTAAATTATTACAGAAAAAATAATTAGTACAATATTTAGAAAAAAAAGGTAGTAGAAGACTCGCAGGCAAGTCTAACAAAATATCAATATAAACTAGGCTAGTCAAGCTCAAAAAACATAATTATACAACCATGGCTATGTCAGGTAGAAGAACAAGGTCCTGATCATTAGACTACCCCGAACATCAATGGAGGTGACATTGTCAATGGACTCTCAACCAGTAAGAACGGCAGCATTTTCTTCATTCTCCTTGAAAGGCTACTGAGTGAAAACCGAAGAGATGGCTAGCAACACATATAGGAAAACTTGCCAACATCCAACCAACCAGGATCCCCCAATTCTATCCTATATAAAAAATGAATGGAAGGAGAATGATTCCGCGATACCTCCAAATTCTAATAGAAATATTGGATGCCAAACAAAACAGGTGGTTTTTCTATGATCATTTGCCACGTCTCCTACTTGATTGAAAAAAATAAACTCTATTTGTTATGTAATATGTTGCAATTGTTGAATGCCCATGGGATGGAACTATGGGCGTCACAGAGAGTCCATGTTCATACGGTTCAAGAAGGATGAAGGGGTGGATGACGCTATCAATGGAGAAATCCTGGATGGTAGGGAAATTTCAGTTTGTTATGCTTCTACAAGGGCAATGCATTTTGTCTCTGTACATTTCAGGGTTCGATCATCCCTAGTCAGATGGCCTTCCTTTTCTGATGGGTGGAACTCCGGGATGACCTGTACGAAGAACTCCATTTCTAGTGATGGGAGCATATATTTCTATTCCCCTCTCATGAGAAATGATGAATCCTACACTATTCACGATTAGAGGACAAAGGTTCATAGTGGAGCACCCTAACTTCGCCTTTTTCAAAATTCTACATGAAAATTTCAAGTTACTCTGAATTTTGTTCATTAGTTTAATTGATGACTCATGTGTTTCTATGTTTCGTTTTAGGGCCACATCATCAATATGATGCCACATCAACATGCTTTTTGTTTAGGTATTCAGAAAAGGACAAAGAAAAAAGTGAGACTGATAGTGGTGCACTAAATCATGTTTTATTGGTGTACTAATGTGGCATCACATGATTTGTCAGTTTGTGTATTTTATGGATAAAAGGTGTTTTGCAATTTGATATTAAGGTGTTTCACTATAGGACTCACTAGGACTACTTCTATCCCCACTATTGGACCTCACTCCACTGTGAGCCCCTCTCCCCTAGTATAAGTTTGGAAAGCCTTCTACTTTTTCTACTGTTTTGCCTGAGGAGACCAACTAGAAAGTTAGGGCTTCTCAGCGCGACTCCTATGTTGATTGTCATCCCGCTTCCCAATGTGATAAGAACAAGCTCAACAAATTTGGGATTGAGATATCAAAAAAAGTTCCGACCTATTTAGTGGGATGGGAAAAATTATCTAACTATTTCACAAAAGATGGGACAAAAGGATTTTGATTTTTCCTTCTCAAAAGTTACCATGATAAGAGAGGCTTCTCTCGCTATTCCTCGAACTTCCGTGCAAGTAGGTGGCTTTAGGTTTGAGTTCCAAACTTGAGAAGCTTTTGAGCGAGCTAGATTCCGAGATGTTTGTAGGCAAGCTAGAGATGATGAGTTGTATTTTGAGTCCTTAATACTAGAGAATGAGATGACTAAGATGGACTTGGCTAGTGATTTTTTGAGTCACTTTTCAAAGCTTCCTAATAATTATATGTACAATCTTCTTGATATGTCCCCATAATCCAAGGTTAATTGGATCTAGCTTAAGAAGAAGATAAAGAATCCTTCCCAACATAGGAGCATTCTTCTAATGGTCCACATATCTTACGATTTGAAGAGCTCTACGATATGGTCCTAATCTACATGATGAGATTGGTCCTGAAGCTTACACTCTTCCTTTTGAGGTAGGGCCTTGAGGGGCTTGAAAATTGGAAATTGTTTTAGCTATGAATAAAATAAAAATAAAAAATGAAAATCAAAAGTTTATTTTTGGATTGATTTTGGGAGACCATGCTTTATTCAAATATGTACTTAGAAGCTTATTTTTGTGGCTCCTAGGTGCCTAAACTAGTTTATATAGTAAAAACTACATATTTTTAACATAAAAGAATATTCAAGTAATGTATATGCACTCTAAATTCTATAGAATGAATCAACACCGTAATTTTTTAGTGCACTAAATTTTTTTTTTTTGATTAGGTAAGTAAGGTTTTGAAAGGGTCCTAACCCTTGTACAAGAAAAAGTTGTTTCATGAATCTCAACCAGAAACAACTAGCAACAAAAAACAATAGATCACAAAAGGAACAATAAGAGAAAAAGACCAACAAGCCCACCAAAATCATGGTGGTTTAAAAAATTGTTCTAGAGAGCTTTGTTTTATCTCAAAACATGGATCCTTCCCCCAAACAATTATTTTTGGGGAGAAGAGGAGCCATACAATCACTTGAAGAATGACCCACTTTACCACAAGAAAGGTAGATTATAGGTGAGCCTTGAAAGTCTAACTATTGAGCCCAAACACTGAATTTAGAGGACAAGGTAACCTAAGTGGGAAGCTACTAATTTTTCTTCATAAATACATAAAAGCTTCCTTAATTTAGTGTTCTTATTAGAAGCACAATATTTCCCAAAAATGTTAGAAATAGAGATATAAATATTTTCATTCAAAAATTCCAAGGGAAGCCTATGTAGATAGGCCCTAGGAAACTTGAAAGAATTAGCTAAAGGATTGAACGCAGGAAACCAACTTTGAAGACTTAAACTATTTAACTCCAAAAAAAAAGGGTCGTCAAGCTTGGGACCTTAGTATAATCCTCCTAATAAGAGAAGGAAAAAAGAAAAAACTATTCAACATTGCATATACCTAAACCTTGCGATGAAGCTTCCAAATCTAGGAGATCCATCTGCAAATAGTGTTAATGTTGGGATGATTACCATAGAATATCCCAACAAGCAAACACCTTAAGCAATCAACCGTCTCCTCAAGGTGATAATAAAAAACATCAATAGAAATCTGCACAACCTCCAAAACCTTTAGGGTGTTGGAATCCTCATTAGAGTAACCTTCCTCCATCCCTCTAGGGGGAAGAATAGGAGAATCAACCATAGGAATAATAGGCTTAGAATTATAGAGGGGCAACAACCATAGAAGAAGAAACAACTTCTTCAACCAACGACTGAGATCTACACACCTCCTGAGTAGGAGCCTCCATAAACATTAGCATGCTAGAATCCTCATTAGAACAACCTTCATCAGATCCTCTAGAGGTAAGAATATAAACAATAGCCATAGGAACAACATACTAAAAAATCACAACTAATAAAGGGGCAACAATTAGAGAAGAATCAACCAATTGTTGAGATATGCACACCTCTAGAGCATGAGAGATGGGAGAGGAAAGGAATAGAACCAAACTATCCTTTGTGTAGGTTAGTGCACCCTTAGAAGGGAAAAGCAAACCTTAATAACTCATAGCTTTAAGAGAGTGTGCACCTTAGTCTTCTAAGGTAAACAAATTTTTATAGAAGAAATTAAATTGATTAAGTACATGTCTTTAGGATTAGAGAATAGGTTGTCTACATCCCACACACAATCAATCTTCTCCTTTATAATTTTTTCTCTAATATGTAATCAAAGAAAAAAGTTGAGTCTTTATAACCCTTAGGTAGTTTAATTTAGCCCTTCTTTTTTAACCTTGAATTTTCCTAGTTTGCATTCTTCTTATGGATTTTTTTATAGAAAATAAAATTATAATTCAACTCTAGACTTTATTAGGATTGTCTTGATGGCTATTTTCTAGGTTTTTAATATTTTCTTGAGGAAATTCTCCTCCTTTATGAGATCCATATGTTCTATTTACCCATAGTTTTTAAGAAGTTAGTCTAGGTTTTAATATTTTTGTTCCATTTTTTGCTTTCAAAGTTATTTATAAGTAGCCATTGTTGGAAGACTAGAATCACTAAGAGGGGTGGTGAATCAGTGACTCATGTAAGTCACAAGATTTTTACAAATCCAAGGATTTAATTGAATTTTGAGACAAAAGATCAAATGACAGTTTATAGAATAGATTTGACTTGTGCATGAATAGTATTGTGTTTGCATTAACCGTGAATTAGACATATATACATAACATTAACATAGGTTAAACTTAATATTTTTTACACTTTCATATGTATCAAAGCCCACATTAATAACATAAGCTTTTATACATGATATTTTGACATAAAACAATGATAGAGATGAAGGACTGATAATTAACAACCATTCAATGCATTTGATTGACACATTGAGATCAGACAGATAAGAAAAATAACACACTAAATCATCGCATAACATAATATATGTCCTGAGTGGAAAACCCTCTTGGGGAATAAAAACCACTTGAAAAGTATTTCTCTTTATTCACTTTCTCTTTATTCACTTAAAACACCAACTCTACAAATTTCATGAGCACCAACTGCACAAAGTTCAAGAGCACCAACTCTACAAATTTCAAAAGCACCAACTTCAAAAATTTCAAAACACCAACTTCACAAGATACAAAAGCACCAACTTCACAAGATACAGAAGCACCAACTCCTTTACAATGTATAACAGTTATAGTATACTATCAATACCCTATAAGTGCAATTTGCAGTCCTAGTGTCTCAATAGAAGACTAAATATTTTCAATAAGCCCATTGAAGAAATGTTGTATAAGAAAGATATCTTCCTAGAATACAATAATCTGAGAATCACTATTATAAATATTTCCAATGCAATACAACTTTTGTACAATATCTGTTAAGGATGAGTTTGAAGTCTCATATTCTTCTTCAAGGTAACCCAGAACAATGTCTAAAGGTTATCTTTTAAATTCATTGCGTGAAATAACCTCTGTATGTAGTTTCAATAATTGTAAACCAGCTCGGGTTAGGGTTATAGGTGAGAAACCTTAAAGAGTCTTTTTAACAAACTCTTTAACAATTTTAAGCAGGTACTTTAACTTCATAGCAAATGAGAGTATTTTTGTTACAACCCGAGAAGAATCACCCAAAAACCCTAAAGGGTTTTAATCACAATCAATAAAAGTTAAGCCCCTAAAAATCCTTAACAATAATATTTCAAAACTAAATATTTTACTCACAAAACCCGTACACAGATTTGATCTTAACCAAAACCATTCTTAACAACTTAACAAATTGTCTCAAGGCCCATAAGAATCAAGAGACTTTTTGCAGTACCTAATTACATTGGAAGAAAACTGAAAGAATACCATAAAGATCTATCAAGGAGTTCCATAACTACCCAGCTGAAATATGCCAACAATTCTTCTCTATCCAACTTCAACAGTCAAGCTTTCATTAGCTCATAGTCAACACTCAAACTCTTAACTATAATTAACCGTCTAAACTGCATGTTCATTTTCCTTTTACATAAAAATTGAAGAATCAATATTTTCAACAATTGTTTACCTCTAGATGATTAATCCTTAAACAAATATTTGTCAAATAAGAAAATAAAAACTAAAAAAACAATGTTACCCAGTGTGTTTGAGCTTTGTCACTTCAAGCTGCCAACAAAATTCCACCTGATCATTGCAAACCCTGGACATATTATCCATGTCATTTTCTACCTATTATGCCCTAGTGAGGGCTTTGAAATAATGAAATAACAAATTACTTTTACCAAGCTTTGAAAATAAGCTTTTAACATTTAGTATACCCGACAGCCTCAGGCTTAGAAAATTCCTATGTCACTTTTAGTGCCCGGAACCATATGTGGTGCAAATGAAAAGAATTTTGATGCCTTAATACAAGTAATACTAATGATAAGCTCTTCAAAGCCTTAAAACATATGAGATGCAAATGGTAAGATCTATAGACCTTTTAAAATTTAACATGAATTCTCATGACAATGTAAGCATAGAACAACCAAGACTATAGTATATTCTCTACAAGTAACCTTATAACATAGTAAGCTAAACACCAATATCTTCAAAGGACTAAAATGGAGAAAACCACCTTAATTGATCAATCTAAAATACTTCAAGTGCAAAGACCAAAGTGATTTCAATGATGCCAATGCAACCAAACTGAGCCAAAAGTCATCTCAAGAAGCTAGATCTAAACACTATTATACAAATCAAGTATAAATATTATGAATGCCTTAAGAAAATACAATAGTGCAATAATATGAGATTAATAATGCATGATAATAATCAACTAAATATACTTGTGACTTGTAACCTTGAAGAATCAAACTGAAAATCATCCTGTCAAAATGATAAAAACTATGAGCATCATCATATATCAAAATATTGAATCAAAATCATGTAATTGCAACATATCATTCACCAACCATATGTGAATAAACCAATGCAATTGAATATCATATCACCAACCAAGCTAAGAAAAAATTAAAGAACCAGTTTTTTCATCAAGGACAAACCACAAATCATAAACAATTGACAGCCAACAAACTCCCCCTTTGTCCTTGATGGAAAACCACATATCATCTCTCCCTCTTTTTTTCTCAATGACAAAGAATGAAAGAAGATAATGTGATATTCCATGAAGATAAACAACTGAGAAGCCAACCAACTATCCAACATAATAACTAGTTGCAAGTAGATCAATATAGCAGAAAACCAATTATGCAAGAGAGATGTGAATGAAAAGATATAGAAACAAGCTCCCCCTCTGTCCTTCAATGACAAAGGAACTAGCTATCCAAGAAATTTCCCCCTATCTGATATGCATAAATAGCCTTGTCTTTCCCTGAGGTGTTGACTTTCTCAGCAAAAACATATCAAAAATTTGTAATATATGGAGTAAATATTATGCATGACCGAGAAAAAGATCTTCAAGACTATCACTAATTGTCCCCTTGTTTGATAAGACTACAAAACTCTATCATATACCTTACTAAAAACACTGTCACTGGTATACATGAAGTACCAAAAAGTTCTAACATAGATGACAAGTGCTAAGACAAAAGTTATAAAAAGTCATAGGATACCAATTTCATTGTCTATGATTGTCCAAGAGAATGAATTCAAACATTGTTATTCAACTTTGTGCAAGGCATCACAAAAACAAAATATTGAACATAAAACTATAGTATCAGTGTTCATGCCAAACACAATCACTTCACATATCTTGCAACCAAATTCATGAGCAACTATCCAAACCTTCATGTAAACCATGTTAGTAGATATTACGTATCAACTGTTACAGTATCACTGAGTTGTGTTCAAACCAACATCAATTATCATTCACTATCATTACAAGTACCATCTAAATTTTTCTTCTTGTATCCTTTTTTTCAAACATTTTATCTTTGCATTGACTAAAAATGATAAGTTATTGCAAGCACATCACTAGTTATCTAAGTATTTTTATCTCACACTCATGTTCTTTAAGAAAAGATAACACTATCACAAGGCATTCACAAGAAGAAATAGTCAAGACAAAGATTAACCACTATGCATACTATTATGATACATGACCACATTATTAGGAATATGCACGTTGACACTCCACTCACCACTCCACTGAATATAGGAAAGAAGAAATTGAGCAAGAAGACTCAGTAAACTATTCAATTACTCCTTAAAGTTTTGATAGATCATTAGCAAGTTGATAATGACACTAGAATAGCATTGGAAAACTGCATAGGCTCTACACCTAGCATGATGAGCATTCCAACACTAAACCAATCATGATGTGGACTTAACACCACTAACCCAAACTATGTCCTATCTCTTGACCTGCCCTAAAATAATCCTCTGTTTTGATCCAAACTTTGTCCTCTGTCCTAAACTGTCATGAACTTCCCATTCTCAATATTATTCTCATTGAGCCTCGGCTATTATACAGTTCAAACTTCCCAAACTTGTTTTTCACTACCCAAATAGAAGAAGTGCATATTCACAAAGTTGAGTGTTGAGGCATTCTCAAAGTCAAGTGTTGTGCACTAAATATAGTCTAAGTAATCACTGTATAATAGGTGCACACAAGAAAAAATTATCCAATCTTAATAAACACATAAGAAAATATTCCAATAAGATAAGTGTTACCAAATTGTCCATCAACGATCCAAGTAGCACATCACTTGCTATTCAACCACTAATACTACAACACACATATTCTCCATTGTAAAAAGCATTGCCACGCTACTTACTGTCATTACCACAATCATAACTAATTGTGAAACAAATAACCAAAATGCATAAAATTTGAACAATGATGAATGTTGGTACCATATCACATGTCATGTTAACTACAACAATGAAGGAAAGCTATTAACCAAGATACCAATCAAGTAGTCCTCTAAAGGAGATATGCCAATACTATCTATGATCAAACAAATTAGAAACACCAAATGCTACAAAGTGATATCACTAAAATATATGGCAGTATCAACCAAGTATGTATCAATGTATTGATGGTTGTTAAACCTTGTAACATGAAAATATGAAAAGCCTTGGAAGAAGTAAGTCAACAAACCACATGATCCCCCTGACTAAATACATAAGATGAAACAAATACTTTAAACAGGTGTCTAAGTTCCATTCATGCAAGTTGCAAATCCTTCCATGCACTTTATTACTTTATATTAATACCAAGAAAGCTTCCACTATCAACTTGAAACTATCAACACACTATACAATACCACAATCACAGTTTCAAACACTGTCATATAACTTCATCTACCTTTGGTATTCAATATAGTAGGATCATAAATGAATCAAAGTATTATATCAACTGTCTCTGTAACAATGAAATTAAACTATTCCACCAAAAAAGTAATATCACTACCACTTTGTGATTTCATATCTTTGTAATGATATCTTATTACTCGATATCTAATTACAATATATATTTCCACTATCAAAATGCTAAGTAACAACAAAGTTGCATCATGTCAACCAAAATTAAGTTCAATTCCAAACTGAATTGTATATTATGATGTTCCACTTTTCATCATAAGTACCCATTTATATAATAAGTACCATTTATGCCAATAAATTGTATCAAACTACCTCAAAGTGTCACTGATATATGCCACCATTTTTCAAAAATGTATAAACAAGGATGAATGACAGAACCATAAAAATCACACCTTGTCACTGAGTCTTTGGTATAACTCTCCAACTTTTGATAACTTAATCAATTGATTTACACTCTTTGAAACAAAAATCATTATGGTATATTACCAGAATACCAACACCATTATTGATTAAATCAATTCAAGAGAAAATCAAAACAACTTCATCAATACTTATTAATCTTCCTCAATTTCCTTGTTTTCTCTAGGGGAAAAAATAATAAACACTGACCTGCTCCCTCTTACCTCATATTTCATCTCATGCAATAGGTGAAGCTTTCTATATAACATACACTTGATTACATTCTTGCTTTATTTTCCAAATCACCATAGGCTCCTTCTTTTGTTTGTTCAAAGTACATGTTCTTTTTTTATACTTGCACTATTGTACTTTATGCCCAAAATTATTACATCTAAAACATATAACATGATGAGCAACAAGGTAATCATGATTACTTCTTGGAAAACCACAAAAATCCAAACCTTGATGTCTTCTTAGCAACCAAAAATCTCTTTTCATGTGCCCAACCTTATTACAGTTAAAACATACAACCTTGTAGTTCTTATTTGATAATCTATAACCATAATCGTTAGCTCTATGACCATATTTGTGACAAACATAGCATTAACCATGAAACTAAGAATAGTTATACCTCATTGAATAATGTTTTTTGATAGATGAAAGTCCTGTGGACCAATTGTTTCTTCTTCCAACTTTGTTGGTGTCTTTGTGTTGTATTATATTAGTAACATTGGGTTCTATTTCAAAAACAGTAGCATGATAGTCCAAATCTATCTTGGTGACTGTTTAACCTTGAAACACCATCCATCTTTTGTTGCAAATACTATTTCATGTTGAGACTCATCTTGAACTCCTAAATTTTTTCCTTTTTCATACCCTAAACTAGAGATGTCTTTGTGATGCTTTTTCTTATTCAACATCTCATTTAGCTTAATTTTTCTTTCTTCAAACTTTTGATTTCTCTGAATCTTGACACTTTCAAGATCTTTATTTAGAGCAATTACCTCTCCTTCCAGTTTTTGACATGCAATCTTTTTAACTTCCAAATTAGAATTCACTACATCTGTTATCCTTTTATACTCTTGGACTTCTAACTTCAAACTAATGATTATTTTTTATGATTCTTTTTGTCTTTTTATTAGCAAATTATTCTCCTCCTTCATCTTGTTTCCTTCTTCAAGTTGATACTTACAATCTATAACCGGTTTTTTTGTTTTTTTAAGATCTATAAGAGTTTTAACCTTAACCTACCTTTCTCCTTGGAGTTGCTTCTCTAATTTTTTATTTACCTTTCTGAGCCTCTTAATCTCATCTAGAGCAGAAATAAGTTCTACCTCAAAATGAATTACTCCCTCAGAATCACTAACACACTCTTCTATATCTGATTCATTTACATTTACTATGAATTCATCAAGTTCTATATTAGAGATATTTTCTTCTACAAGATTTTCCTTATTAACACTTATAGAGTCAACTTGCAACTTAGACTTTTCTTGAGACAATACTTCACTAGACTTGACACTTGTGTTTTTCTTTTGAATTTTGTTTCTTTTGCACTTACCCATAGTACTCCACTTACCAATAACTCCTTAAGTTGGTTAGAATTATGCAAGGGTCTAGCTCTATACATCAAAATAAATTAAAATTAGATATGTTTCCATTCTAATTTTCCAAAAATACATAGTCTACACCCTCAAATAGTGGAGCTCTAGACTTCTTGAGCTTGTGACATTTTTTACAAACTCCCAAAACCAAAATATATCCTACGTAGGATTAGACCTATATGAGGACTCTAATCTCTTATACCACTTTTTGGAAGACTAGAATCACTAAGAGGGGGGGTAATTCAGTGATTCATGTAAGTCACAAGCTTTTTACAAATCCAAGGATTTAATTGACTTTTGAACCAAAAGATCAAATGATAGATAATAGAATAGATTTGACTTGTGCACATGAACAATATTGTGTTTACATTAACCATGAATTAGACATATAGAAATAACATTAACATAGGCTGAGCTTAAGATTTTTTACACTTTCATATGTATCATATCCCACATTAATAACAAAACATTTTATGCATGATATTTTGACATAAACACTGGCAGAGATGAAGGACTGATAATTAACAACTATTAAATTCATTTTATTGACACATTGAGATCAAACAAATAAGAAAAATCACACACATAAATAATCACATAACACAATATATGTCTTGAGTGGAAAAACCTCTTTGGGAATAAAAACCCTCAAAAAATATTTCTCTTTATTCAATTAGAGCACCAAATCTACAAAGTTCAGAAGCACCAATTCCACAAATTTTAGGAGCACCAACTCCACAAATTTTAGAAACATAACTCTACAGATACCAAAGCACTCCAACTCTTTTACAATGCATAACAGTTATAGTATACTATCAATACCCTAGAAGTGCAATTTGCAATACTAGTGTCTCAATAGAAGACTATAAATATTTGCAATAAGCACATTGAAGAAATGTTGCATGAGAATGGCAACATCTTCCTTAAATATAATAATCTGAGAATCACTATTATAAATATTTCCAATGCAATACAACTTTTGTACAATATCTATTAAGGATAAGTTTGAAGTCTCATATTCTTCTTCTAGGTAACCCAGAAAAATGTCTAAAGGTTATCTTTTAAAGTCATTGCATGAAATAACCTCTATATGCATTTTTAATAACTATAAACCAACTCGGGTTAGGGTTATAGGTGAGAAACCTTAAAGAGTCTTTTTAACAAACTCTTTAACAATTTTAAGCAGGTACTTTAACTTCATAGAAAATGAGATTATTTTTGTTACAACTTGAGAAGAATCACCTAGAAACCCTAAAGGTTTTAAATCATAATCAACAAAATTTAAGCCCCTAATAATCCTTAACAATAATATTTCAAAACTAAATATTTTACTCACAAAACCCATACACAAATTTGATCTTAACTAAAACTATTCTTAAACACTTCCTTAAAAAATTGTCTTAAGGCCCATAAGAATCAAGAGACTTTTTGCATTACCTAATTACATTGGAAGAAAACTGAAAAAATACCATAAATATCTATCGAGGAGTTCCATAACTACCCAACTAAAAGACGCCAACAATTCTTCTCTATCCAACTTCAACAGTCAAGCTTTCATTAGCTCACAGTCAACACTCAAACTCTTAACCAGAATTAACCATCTAAAATGCATGTTCATTTTCCTTTTACATACAAACTGAACAATTAATATTTTCAACAACTGTTTACCTCTAGATGATTAAGCCTTAAACAAATAGTTGTCAAATAAGAAAATAAAAACTAAAAAAACAATGTTACCCAGTGTGTTTGAGCTTTGTCACTTCAAGTTGCTGACAAAATTCCACTTGATCATTGCAAACCCTGGACATATTCTCCATGTCATTTTCTGCCTATTATTCCCTAATGAGGGTTTGAAATAATGAAATAACAAATTCCTTTTACCAAGCTTTTAAAATAAGCTTTTAACATTTAGTATACCCAACAGCCTCAAGCTTAGAAAATTCTTGTCACTTTTAGTGCTCAACACCATATGTTGTGCAAATGAAAAGCATTTTGATGCCTTAATAGAAGTAATACTAATGATAAGGTCTTCAAATCCTTAAAAAATATGAGATGCAAATGGTAAGTTCTATAGACCTTTTAAAATTTAACATGAATTCTCATCACAATGTAAGCATAGAACAACTAAGACCATAGTATATGCTCTACAAGTAACCTTATAACATAGTAAGCTAAACACCAATATCTTCAAAGGACTGAAATGGAGAAAACCACCTTAATTGATCAATCTAAAATACTTCAAATGCAAAGACCAAAGTGATTTCAATGATGCCATTGCAACCAAACTGAGCCAAAAGTCATCTCAAGAAGCCAGATCTAAACACCATTATACAAATCAAGTATAAATATTATGAATGCCTTCAAAAAATATAGTAGTGCAATAATATATCATTCAAAGACAAACAGATAATAATCTTGACTGCATATACCTGTACCCCTTAACCTTGAAGAATCAAACTAAAATCATCTTGTCAAAATGATAAACACTGTCAGCATCATCATATATCAAAGTCCTCAATAAAAATTCTATAACTATATATCATGTAATTGAAACATATCATTCACCAACCATATGTGAATAAACAAATGTAACTGAATATCATATCACCAACCAAGCTGAGAATAAATCAAATAACCAGTTTTGTCATCAAGGACAAACCACAATTCATAAACAACATAAAGCCAACAACCATTCACTAATTTCTCTTAAATTAAATATAACATCATTGCAATCTCTATCTTTCAAAATATTAGTGATCAACATGAATTTTTGTCCCCTTCTATTCTCCTAATTGTTTTTCTTGGCTAATAGAACTTTTGAACTAATTAGATGATGATATGAGAGTGTTCTAGGATAAACCTTTACTTTTTTTTTCTTCCTCTATTTTTTCAAAGAAGAAGAAATCCTTGTTTGCGTAGAATCTGTCTAACTAAAATAAAATCCATTTTTTTTCTTTTTTTGTGCATTTCACCTTGTAAATCAAATTTACTTAGAATTCTTCTTCCACCCTTCTAGAGGGTCGTAAATCTTTAACCTAGAATTCAATTTTTCCCAAAAGTGCTTTGTATTCCCCTTCCAAAATATGTCTAGCCCCCCAATTTTATTTTGAGTATTTTCTATCATGTTAAAATCTTCGCATATAAGCCAAGGAACATTAGGTAGCTCATTGAGCCATTTCCACATGTTAATTCTTTCCTTGTAATCATTGTCATCGTAGATAGAACATATACTAAATTTTTGGTTATCTTTCTCCATGATAACCCACACTCCCCTATTGCAAGAAGAGACACCAAACTCAGTCACATAATTAGCCCATCTATTGGCCAATAGAATAACTACATCACCCTTTGATTTATCATAATTGGAGAATAACTGAGCAACATATTTCAATAAGAATGTTAGGTAGTTTTATAATATTAATTTAGTAGCTTTTACTTCTTGTAAGAGGACAACAATTTCAAAATTTAAATATCTTCCTATTATATAATTCCTATTAGGGGATTCTTGTCCCCTAATATCCCAACTTGTGCAATTAAGATGCATGATTATCCAAGTTTTGAGGCTCATTTGAGCTACTCTTAAAAATATGAAAGCATTTAGGTAATTCCTCTTCTTTCAAATTGTTACCACTTTTATCACAGCCAGGACCCCTTTCTCTTTTTCTATACTACCTCCTCCTTTTCACATCTTTAGTTGGTTTCTCAGGGAGTTCTTAAGCTTTATCTAATCCTTAAATCGTTTTTACCATTGTGGATAGGAGGTTTACTCCTAAAAATATTATCTAATTGTTTAGAAAGGCTATCAAAGGGGATGTCCAAATTTTCTTTTTGTATTTGAATCACTAGAGGTGTCAATATTTTAAAAGATAATAATTTATTTGTTGAAACAGTTCCCAAGTCTACACTTAAGGTATGCACAACCTCACATCTCGAGTTGCCACATGGCTTGAAGACATTAGTGTTAGAGACATTTTCAACAACACTTTAATTATTGGAAATGCTATCTAAGTAGATTTCCACTTAATTTTGGTTACTTTTTTTTACCTCCAAGATGTGATTCCTCAAGAGTCTCCTTGATAGAATCTAAAAGACAGTTGCCTTTTTCTATTAAAGAATGTGTATCCTTCCTATCCATGAGGGATGAGAAAGGATATAGCTTAAAGGT
>VDFB02328452.1:0-46869 GCA_007258455.2 Sequoia sempervirens
TTTATCATTATTTCATTACATTTATCATCTCATTTCATATCATTTTCATAACGTTTCATCATCTTTATCATTTCATCTCATTATCATTATTATTTTACCATCATGCCATTACATTTCATTACATCATACATTTCATCCCATCATTGCACTCATGTCTCATTTTCATATCATTTATCTATCATGACATTTTTATTTTTTTTATTTTTCCATAAACATTTGTCTCATTTAACATATCATTTATTTTCCTAAGTCATATACATACTACAAATTCATTATGCATCTCATAAACATAAACATCCATTTTTCATCATATCATCATTATTCATTGCATTTGAAAAATCTAAAATCCAAAATTCCATACACACATTCCATTTCCACATCATTTTTCATAAACATATCATGTATCCCATTATAGATGTTCATTTCCACATGCATGACATCATTAGTATGCATCATAAATTATCATCATAGGAATCATCCTACATCACATGGTTAGTCATAAAAACATTAAAATGCATGTCCAAATCCATATTGTAACATATACAAACAAATGCATGTCCATATCATCATCACATAAAGTACACACATCATCAAAAACTATCACCATTACATATCCTTGCTCATCAAACATACATACAAATGTCCAATGTCCAATGAAACTAAACAGTATAGAGAGATACATGATATATGATAAAAAACAATATACATGCTCCAACAAAATGATATACATCAATAATCCAGCATCAATAACTCAAGGCTAGCTAGTGGACCCCCTAATGGAGCTGGTATAGAGGATGATGGCCTACGATTGCCCCCTACATCAAGATCCTATCGTGCCCTTGTGACCCCTTTGTTGTGTGTCATCATATGTGATCTACTCCTGGTCCTACTGTGGGATTGAGGGTAAGGCTCTTTGTGGTCAGGTGGACACAACTCCTCATACCTCACCTGATAATACATTTCCTCCTTGGAAATCTCAAACCCCTCTGCAATGGCCTCTTATAAAGATGCACTCTCAACATTGCTCATGAGTCTCTATACCACACCCTCTGCCTCCACTACCCTCTATCTAAAAGAATCCCTCTCTAGTATCAACTAGGCCACCTGTGGGTCTGGAGTAGAAGGAGGTACCTATATCTATACCTATGCATGTACTTATGCCTATGCCTATGCTTGTGCAAGTTGTGCCTCTAACTATACGAGAAAACCCTGAGCCTAAGTCAACTACACTGCAACTACACCTATTGCCCCTGAAGCATTTGTACCTGGGCTTGTAGTGTATCTATATGTGCTTGTTATGCTGAAGAGGTGACCCTAATCACCATCTATCATTTGGTATCACTCCTTAGCCTCCACATGTCCTAAGCACTACCTGAGGTATCAATCCTCTACCTCACTGGCCTCTGCTCCTCCCCTCCACCATCATCTGAGCTCTCCTCCCCATCTCCACTCTCCTCCTCATCTCCACTCTCCTCCTCCTCTCTTTTGCAAAATTCTTGCCACATCCTCCTATCTCATAACCCTTGGCTATGATGCCACCAAAATGGGTGCCAACTCATCTCAACATGTGAATTGCGGAAATGGGTGTGTGTGATAGTAAATAGAATACTCCTAAGACATGCTTCCATCAACAATATCAGGCCTGCCATCCCATACCTTAGGTGGTAAAGTTGTATAATTTGTATACACAACCTGATAAGAAATGCATGGCCCCCATCCTAGCTCATTCTTGCACCATCCATAGTGTGCAATGCCCTGCAGAATCCCCTGTGTGAATCTGAACTATCTTTGTACTCACAAGGCCAAAAACCTCTCTATGATGAATGGAGTATGATCTATCAAAAAATAGGGTATACATACAAATGACATCTCCAACTGATGTGTATCCCAGGCCTCACAATCTATGTAATGTCTCCTTATCATTGAATGCATATCATCCATGGTTTATGTCCAATACTCCAACTTGCCCATCTTGGGATGGGCAAGTTCAATGGAATAGGCATATACGTATGGCATACTTGGTGGCCTAACTCTCAGACATAGTGGTCTCATCACAACAATATGCTCCCATGCCCAGATCTGGAGCAGGGTAACACCACAAGACAAACTAGATGATCCTCTATATACAACCTAGTGTAAGTCATGATATAAATGAGCTAACATACAACTCCCCCAGGCACACCTCCATGCCTAAACCATCATCTGCTCAATGGTCCTCCCCCACCCAACTGATAGTCCCTTTGACTAGTTATCTAGACAAAGGAATCCCCTAATGAATGCACCTAACACTATAGGTAAGGCTTGATATCCCCTAAAGTCTACCCATGGCACCCAATACCCTACTATATGCACATCACCATATACTATCCTGAGTGCCTCTGTACCACCTAACTCCTTGTAGTCATAGAACACAAGGGCACCTACCACTAGGATCCCCAAAATCTTGTATACATCCTCTGGGGTCACTGTCATCTCACATGTCGGCAAATGAAAAGTATTGTGCTTAGAATGCCATCTCTCAGCTAGCGTAGTCAACAGTCCCGTATTGACCCAAATAGGAGGCATGGACAACAATGGTCCCAACCCACATCCAACTATCAACTAAATATCTGCAGGTGTTAGATCTCAGATCTGATCCCAACCTACAAGGAAGCACTCTCTAATCTAGAGGTTTTTGAAAACCTCATATTTTTGGTCATCACAAGGAAAATCAATCAGAATCATATCATTGACTCATGTCAAAGAAATCTATCTACTTCACATCATACATATCTACTAACCCATATCAATCAAATTCATATCAAATGACACATATCAGACTCCTATCAAGTGCATCATATCAGTGAAACATATCAAAATTCTCTATCGAAGTGGTTCATATCATGAAAGCAATGCAAAATGTATCCATCTAGATATCCAATCAATCTACTTTATCATCATTTACTATTTTTTTTCATTTTCAGGAATGTAACTTTATCAACAATCAAATCATCATCCTATTTGTACTTTAGTCACAAATGCAAATATTATTTTAATCACATCATCTACTATTTTTTTCTATCGCAGAAAGAAAATTTATTAGAAGTCATCAATCATCTACCCTTTGTTTTCTAAAAGTAAAGTTATCAATAAATCGCAATACAATCAATCAATCTACTCTTTGGAAACAAAGTTATCATCTATCTACTCTTTGGTTTCTACTTTGGGAAACAAAGTTATGAATTCATCATTTATCAGCTTTGCTATCATTTCTATCCATATCAACATGATGACAAAGACAATTTATCCATCTATTGACCAAAGAAGCAATAATACATCATCATTTTCATCATCCAACATTCTATCTAAATTTTCCTAGATGCACTACTCTATGGCCTAAAAGTGCTAAAACCCTAAATGTGTTGATGTTTCCCCCAGATGTGCTAAAATCCCAAATGCCCCATTTTGTGCCTTGAAAGCGCTGACCAAAATCCTATATGTGCTATTTCCCTATATGCGCTAAATCCCTAATCAAATGCACCATTTCATCTACCAGATGTGCTAAATCCCTAAAGGTGCTTATCTGTTTCTCAAATGCGTTAATGTACCAAAGTCACTATAGGCATCCTAAAAGCGTTATTTCACCTATCGCATGCACTAATCTGCCTAAACCCTCAAAGTGCTAAATTATTTCATATATGCACTAAAAGACACATCATAAAAGTTATTTTATTTCCTAAATGCACTAAAATGGACTGTGACAACCTAAATTCGTGCCAAAATACATCAAAACTCAACTAAAAATGAAAATTTTCAAAGCAAAAAGAATCAAATCAACTCACCGGTGGTCCATACGTAGTTGGTCTTTACATTGACGATGGGCCTACTTGAATGTATGCGATAAAAGGAGATCTCCATCATGATGCTCAAAAGCACATTATCATTAAAGTCAAAAGGTCAAAATGGGTATGTGCATGATCATGATGGGCCAAAGAGTAACAATATGATACAGGTATGTGGTGATGACTTTTTACCGAAAATTGATGAAATAGAAAGAAGTTTTTAAAGGAGATTCTCAGCTTTCCACCAATATAAATTATGCTTTACTTTAAATTTAATAAAAGTAATTATTATTCATTTTTCTTTTGAAATTACAACTAAAGTCGATTGATAGGCCCGATTGAAAACATTTATAGCTTTAAGATGGTGTGACATTTTTTTTTTAATCAAAATATCTACAGGCTATGCTTGCATACTATAGAATTAAAAAAGAAATTTGAATTTCATGAAATTTACGACCAAGTTAAGATTAATTCCGGACTTATCGCGTGTTTTTATATTTTTAAAAGTTATGTCATAATTAATTATTTACTTGGAAAAATTACAAAAAAAAATGCATCATATGACAGAGTCCTCTACTTATATATAAAAATCTTATAAAAAATATTATCATTTTATTGTGGTTAGGGTGGTTAGACATACACCTACTTCTTATTTTTCCACGAAATTGAAATTACTCTTTTGCGTGAAATTTCAATTTTACCATTTGAATAGATTTTTCTTTTTAAACAAACCTAGTAGTTTAGAAATAGATTCAATTTTCTATAAGATTCTATTCTTACATATTTTTAAAATAATATAGATAACTTATTCAAATGTTTAGATCAAGTTGCCTAACTCTCTAATTTTTCCTAATTTTTGCCATAGGGCTGTTTTTCCATGATGATCTGCACATACCCGACAGCGATTTTTTTTACCCTTTACCTTTTAAAGGGTCAAATAAGGTGGGTTTTTGGTGGCATTTTGTTATTTTCAATTTGGGGAAGGTTTAATCAATTATCGGGAGCTAAATAATTGCATCCCTCTCACCATCTGAGTTTCCATCACCCACTCAACATTTTTCTCATCATCAGTGATTTACCTTCCAAGGGGGCATCATCAATATTAGCCACATTTCTTAATCAGAAACATATTAGGTTCATATTAGGGGCATATTAGTTAAAAAAAATTTTTTTTTATTTTTTCCGATCAGGGGCAAACTCAAACACAACAAATTTCAAAAGCGAGATATTTTTCTTTGAAACAATGCATTTCACACATCACTCAAACATGGGAAAAATGTATATGCATAAAATTGGTCATGTCTAATTAATCCGACACTTAATTAAATATTTATTATTTAATTAATCTCTCTAATAGTCCTCTACATATGATTAAATTTAATTATATTGTTCATTCAGTTTATTCTTTTGTCATGATTAAATAAATCAACTTTATTTAATTATTTCACATCCATATGTCTGCTCGATTAATTAAATAAATACTCTTTATTTATTTTTATTAATTATCACCTTCTCGATTTAATTAAGTCTTTTGATTTAATTAAATTTAAATATTTCGTTTCTCCTATTCAAAATCTTTCTTCTAATTAATTAAATACTTTATTTAATTAATTTCATCTATGTTATCTCTAAAATTTAATTAAATATCTTTATTTAATTAAATAGGAGTTAGAGACCCTAGCTTTCGATTCAGCTAAATCTTTCATTTGTAGGAGGTTGGTCACAAAGGTCTAGTCTCCCCCACCCTCATGGTACCCGAGGGCATGTCGGCGCCAGTAGCGGTCACATTAAAAGTTTACGGGTGCAACTGTAGTTTATAGAGAGTCATGCTACCGATTCTGCTGATCTAAAAAATAAAAAATTAAATACCCTTCATATCTTTTCAAATCATAATTAAATATTTTATTTAATTACGAAATCTTCTATTTTCTTCAAATCTTAATTAAATATTTTATTTAATTAAGAAATTCTTCCATGTCACCAATAAATGAATAATGAATTTGATAAATTCATTATTTATCTTAAAAATATTTCCAAAATTTCACAAAAAGATGATTTTTACAATTCATCTTTATCATCTCATCTTATCTCTTCCACAAAAAAGGAACAAATCTTGCTTTCTAGTTTTCTTCTATTTTTCTCTCTAGCCTTATCGATCTTTGACCGTTCGATCTACCAGGAATTTTCACAGCTATTGATCACATTAGCCAATCAGAATCTTTTGAAAACTCTATAAATACCCCTGTAAATCCAAGCATTGGTTACCTATAGATATACATGCATTAGAGCTTAATTTCCTTCTAGCATTCCAGCATTCTAGCATTTTCATAATCAACTTTAGTATTTATAAAATTTTGTAATCTTACGTTCTATCAATCATGCATGTTAATCATATCATAGCATAGAATAAAATAATCATCCTTCAAATCTCTTTCTCTAGGAAGACTATTTGTTGAGCCTAGCATAAAAATATGAGAGCACACTAGAATCATAAAAACACTAGAGATAGAGGACAATGGAACGTCTTCGAAGCATAAACAGAGTTTTCATTTCCTTTACCTTATTTTGTGCTTTGATTTAAAGTTTCATTGGTGTGTTTGATTTATTTTGAATTTACATTATTACACACATAAAAAAATTGATCACACACGCCATCTTTCGGTAGCAAATAATGCCTCCACTTCTTGAGTGTTTGGACAATCACATATAAGAACTCCCAATCATACACTAAATATTTCATTTTTGCTTCATTCAACTTCTCACTGAAGTATGCTATTGGTCTTCCTTATTGACTAAGAACTCCTCCAATTGTTATTCCACTTGCATCACAATCCACTTGGAGAATCTTTCCAAAGTTTGGTAACACCAACACTAGTTGTTCTTTCACCTTTCTTTCCAACATCTGAAAACTCTTCTCTGCTACCGTTGTCCATTGGAACTCTTTCCTTGTTCCCTTCATTGTCTTTGTGATGGGAGCACATATCCCATTGAAATTTCTTATGAAATTCCTATAGAAGTTTAGAAACCAATGAATAATATAGGCTTAAAAAGTACTCATTGGTGATGGCCACTCAACAATAGCCTTAACCTTTTCAGGATCCATTTTTAATCCTTCCTCAAAAAATACAAATCCCAAGTACACTAACTCCTCCTTCATGAAAGTACACTTTTTTAGGTTCACCATTAACTTTTCTTCTTTCAATCTTTTCAAAATAGTTCTAATATGTTCTAAATGTTCTTTTGCTTTACTGAAAATTAAAATATCAAAAAGATAAAATATGACAAACTTACCAAGATAGGGCTTCAACACCTATTTCATCAATCTCATGAATGTACTGAGTGCATTTTTCAATCCAAATGGCATGACCAACCACTCATACAATCCATCCTTAATCTTAAATGTTGTCTTCCACTCATCCCCTTAAAAAAATTTGATTTGATGGTAACCACTTTTTAGGTCAATCATTGTGAAATACCTTCCTTCACTCAAACAATCTGGAATTAAATCATCCATTTTGAGCAATGTGAATCTATATTTAATAGTAATCTTATTAATGTCACGAGAGTATGTACACGTCCTCCATTCACCTCCCTTCTTAGGTGCTAATACAATAGTTACAATGCATTGAATAAACTCTCCCTAATCAAACCCTTGTCAAACAACTCCTGGACTTGTCTATTTATTTCTTCATTCTCTTGTGGAGTCATCCTATAAGGTACCTTTTTTGGAAAACTTGCACCTAGAATCAAATCCATGCAGTGACTAATTTCCCTCACTGGTGGTAATCCATCTGGTAACTCCTTCATCATTATGCCATCATACTCATCCACCAATTCTTGAATTTCTACTAAAAAAATTTCTTCCCTTTCTGTTGTCATGTTTTGAGGTGGTCATGTTACCACTACATAACAAAAATAATCTTTCTTTAGATCCTTTAGGAACTACTTTCCCATGAAAAAACACACCATGGAAGTACCTTCTATGTATTTATCCTTATCCTTCATGGGATGTAAATTAAATTTCTAATCATCCTTCTTAATGGTATATGTATTATTCTTACCATCATGAAAAACTTGATAGTCAATTTTCCATAGTCTTTCCATAAAAATATGACATGCATCCACTAGCATTACATCACAAAGTACTTCATCCTTGTATTTACCAATATGAAAATTAACCAAGCATTGTTCTCTTACCACTAATTGATGCTCCTTCTACAACCACAAAACCTTGTATGGACTAGGATGCTTCATTCTTTTTAGCTTCTAACTCCTCACCATTTCATTAGACACAATATTGTTTGTGTTGCTCCAAACTACAATTACTTTATAGCACTTACCAACTAACTTGCATTTAGTTCTAAAAAAATTCCTTCTTTGTATTGGTTATGCCTCTACCTTCTCAGGACTTAAAAAAATCTTCCTTATCATCAAGGATTCTCTGTTCGATGGATCTTCCCCGTGCTTTGAATTTTCCACCATTTCCTCTTCCACTTTGGCCACATGCACTCTAGCCTCTTTTCCTTTACCTCCACCTTGAACTTATGGGAACTCAAAATACTTGTGCTTGATCTCTCCACATTTTTAGCATGTAACAATGGACCCTTTACCTCTTCCTCAAGATGACTCTCCTTTTCTTTGAAAATTTCCTTTGTCTCCTGTGTCTTGATAGGTACCCTCTTCATTATGTTTGGTAGAATTTCCTCTTCCACCACTACTTTGTCTTCAGCCACAGACATTTCTATCTCTACCCCTATTATTGCTGTATTGTTTTTTGTTTAATTTCTATTTAGCTTTCAAGGCACATTGATAAGAATCTTCCATGTTATGCAACTTGAGAAAACTTATTTCATCTTGAATGGACACTCGCAAACCATTGAAGTATCTTGTAACTTGCTCAACCTCATCTTCAGTGTGGTCTACTTGAATACTCAATCAATATAACTCTTCAACATACTCCTTGACACTAGACTCTCTCTGCTTCAAATTCTATAGATTCCTAAATAGAATTATCTGATAGTCCATGGGAATGAACTTTTCTTTCAGTTTGTTCAACATGTGGTCCATGATCTTATCTTCTAATTACCTCTTCTTTTTCTATCAATCTACAAATGATCCCAACATAGGGATGCATTCCCCTTCAACTTTGTGCAAGAATATTTCACCTTCTTATCATCTTCAGTGCCTTGAAATTTGAAGTACTTCTCCATCTCAGTAATCCAATCTAACAATTCATCAGAATTCAAGTTCCCTTTGTACTCAAGAGGGTCAAAACAGGGTATGGTATTTATTCTAGTTAGGGCTCAAATGAAACTCTTTTCTCCTTGATCAATTTTTTTTTGTTTTCCTTCAACTTCAACATGTTCTTCTTCTTCTTCACTCACATTATTGACACATGATGACCTCTTCACTGTGCATTCTCAACAAGCTCTAGTCTGGTCATAATCCTTCTTAACATATCTATCAAGACATGATTTTTTTCTCTTCACACCCCTCATCCTCTATGTCATCCTCTTTGTGCCATCTTACACAAGTCCTCTACAGATTTAGGTTTCCTTCTCTCTTACTTACCCACAAAAAATTCTCTATAAAAATTTGTAATTGTTTGACACCATCCTAGTAGAAAACACTACTTTGAGACCACTTGATGTAGTTGAGACAAGAGGACCTTATCAAGCCATCACAATCTTGTAGCCAATACAAATTATAACACACATAGGAAGATCAACCGAATGCACAAGAGAACAATATTTTCTCTTTATTCAATAATAGAGATACATGCAGGAAATATCTCAATTAGAGAGAAATTATATGCTCCATAGAATACTACTTCCTATTCTCCATGCTCCACCCTCCTTACCAACCCACCTTTTCTCTATCTCTCACTATCTCTTTATACTGTATTCCTCCTCAAACTAGGACTTGTCATTCTTCTCTCCTTTTTGTTATGGGTACCTTTATGTTTCTAATGGTCCTTTCGGATTTTGTTAGCTTTTACATGGTTGTTTGGAAGGTCAATTCCTAATTTTGGCTTTCATAGTAAAGTCATTTTCCAATCATTTTGTTGTATTCCCATAAATCCGGTGACCCTGAGTCGTTATAAACGTGATGCAAATCAATGAATGTTATCATGCCATGTATCACCACTAGCTTCATCTATTCTACCAACTCACCGCTCATACAACCCTCTATTGTTACTTCTGTATCATTCTTCAAACATCAATGATCTTCAACATTCAATCACCATCATTCCCTACTAACCCATGGTATTGATTGGGTCCCACAAAAAACTAAGTAGGGTGTGCGGGTTATCTCCTTGTATATAATTTTGATGCCATCTCCCACTAACATTACATGTCACCTTTGTAGGTCCCACCAGGCATCAATAGTCATAATTCATTCTGCTAGCCTCTACATGATTTATCCAAAATTCATCAAAATCTCAGTGGAAGTGACAATCACCATCGGATCTCCTAAACCATAATTGTTGATTGCATACTTCACTCTTCATTGTTTAACGGGGATTTAGACATGTTCCTGAAAACACCCCCATCCTTTAAAGTGCAATCTTGATAAGTTCACCGAAATAGACAAAAAAGTGATAGCACTACAAGGTGAGGAGTTAGCGAGTTTATCAAAATAAGCAAAACATCACCTAAGTTAGAGAAACTTACAAAAATGTCTCCCAAGATATGACTTAGCTGAATTCTTACATGCATTGGTCTTATTTGATCAAACAACACATAAAAATGATGGAAGATTGTTCTTGGCCCTAGATGCTCCTGCACCAACAATGGATGTGTCACCATCTTCTTGTAGTGTAGGAAAATGTATACCTTTTTCACACTAAATTTTAGAATAATTAATATTAAATTGATCCTAATGTTGCCTTGATTTGGTGTTGTAATGTGTTTTACACATTTATATTAGGTCTAGGGCCCTTTTAACCTAAATGAACCTAATTGTAGATTATTTAGTGTGTTGTAAAGTGTATCTTTACACTTTCATACTAATCTAGGGCTTCATTAATTAATTGGGCCTATTTATGCCTTATTCTATCCTAATTTACATCCATAAGCCTTATTAAATATACTTTTCTTGAGATATTCCTAAGACTTAGCAAATAACAAGTCATAATTCAATGTTTTAGGTGATATCTTCAAGATCTAGAGATCTAGGACTCATACGCCACCTTGGGTAGATGAGTCCCACCTAGGTCTTGGGACCTAATTTCAAGTTGCACTTTAAACAAGACACTCCTTGAAATTTGTGTTCAAAGTTTTAGGTACTGGGCCTAATATGCCACAACTAGCATATCATTCTAATTTTAACCAACAACTACTTTAAATAAAATTCTTTGTAGGATATTATTATGTTAGATCTGATATCAACTTGTAGTGTTGTAATTTTGGGAAATTTAGAATAAACAAGTATAAATACAAGGTTATTTGACATGGCTTCATCCTAGAACTTCATAAGCAATCAAGATAAATTTCACAAGATTAAAAGAGAATTCTATTGGTTATTTTTTAAGAACCAAACTTAGTCTCATCAGACGCCTATGAATTTTCCATAATTCAATGATCACTAAGGGCAAGAATTGGCCAATGAACAGGTAAAGGCTTGTTAGGGTTCTACCTCTATAGTTCAGTCTCTATGGGACATAGGACTGTAATCCCTACAATGTTTAGATGATATTATTTTTCCATTTTATGATGGACATTGTGACAAATATATTTCTTCCCATGAGCTATTAACTAGATAAAATCCTTAAAAGTTTTGGCTGACCCTTAAGAAAATTATAAGCTAAAAAAAGGAATGACAAGTACTTCATAATACTTTATTGCAATGAATGGTGTGTAAGTGATTTTTCATTTAGATTTGTGTCTTTTTCAGGTATATAGGTTGGCTAATTTTCATATAGGATGAGAAAATTAATAGACAAATGTTTTATCCAAAGGTAACAGAGTCTTATTTGTAACAAACTATAATACATTAGCATTTAAAATAAAAATTTATAGGACATTGAGATATTACTTTGAAATATGCAACTCATTGTGTCTGGAAACAAAAAGTACTTAGTAATCTTTGGATTCCATCTCACAAACGCATGATTTCATTTAATCATATAATCAATTCCTTTAAGGAAAGCTTAGGTGTAGAACAAACTTTCATAAAGCCAAAACCTTAGGGAAGAATGCATATATGACTTTAAATTTTACAATTACAGTCCAATAAGATGCACATGAAAAGAATTAATAGAAAAGAGAAAATAACATACACAATTTGGACACCAAATTTATGTGGGAAAACCCTTATGGGAGAAAAACCCACCACACCAAGAAAATCCTCTTCGTATTATAGTAAAAAAAAATTACATACAAAGTACAAACTTCACTTTCTGATGTCAATTTACAACATCACATTTACTAATCAATCTTGTACAAAATAACTCTCTGAAACATCCAAAGAATTCACTCAGATCAATCTAAGTTTAATCGAGCAATATTTCGTTCTCACTCTCACTATTCTCTGTCATCCACCATTGCCAGAGCATAATCATTTTCCTCACAACCTGTTCATCTTCCACATAGGAATGGTCACAACAGTCCAACAGCTAATGGTTCACATTTTTCTTCTCTAATTGGTCAAAAACAAACCACGTATGATAGTCATTTGGTCAAGGTGTTCAAACTGTGTCGCATGTCGGTGAGACACTATGTCGTGTCTCCCCAATGCCACAATACCCGACTATCATTATTGGCAAGAGCTCATATCGAAATCATATCCATCGGTGAAAGGAAAACCATCAGAAATATTTCTCACTGAAGTTGTATACCCATCAGCGAGACTATAACAATCGGGAGGAGATCATACTGAATGTACTAGCTTATCGGTCGTTCCTTGTGGTCCCTACCATGACACATGTTCACCACTTGTGCAATTCTAGAGAATCAATATGGAATCTACAATATTCCTAACAAGCCTCCTAGAATTCCAAGTGGTCCCCACATTCGTTGGCAAGATGAAAAATATCGTTAAGACTTCATTGCGATGTTCAACTCATGTAGCTCTATCGGCAAGACCATCGCTATCGGTGAGACAACATATTGAGCACAGAATAGTCGGAGAGAGAAACACTATTGCCAAGAGGTCATATCAAATGCACCAGCCTATCGGTGAGACCACTTCCTTCAGCAAGAGTTCTTACCGAATGCAAACTTGTCAGCCAAGAGTCTCCCCGATGAACACCATCACCAATGTGTGAAACCTCGGTGAGACATACTCTGTCGGAATGAGTCATTCTAAATGTGCATGCCTCTCCTTGATTACTTCTATCAACATGACAGCCAAATTCTCGATGATCTGAGCACTTCAGAAGTTTAGAACATTGTTGCTTGTTGGTAAGACATTCAGAGGGTCTCACCAACTTTGCTCTTTCAGGAGTTTCATGTCAATAAGCTTGAGGCACATTTTCCAGAAATCTCCCATTTGAAAAAGATTTTACTGTCACCTCTAGAGCACAACAAAACTACTAAAATTCATGGGAACTGAGGCCCATCGAACTGGCACACCACCTAAACTTGTCTGTACTCATTGGTTTTGTCAATGCATCTACAACATTCTCTAGAGTATCCAATTTTTCTAAAGATACCTTTCCATCCTCCACCATATCTCGTACAAAATGATACTACACATCTATATGTTTCATCCTGGCATGGAAAGTAGGATTTTTTTCCAAATAAATAGAACTCTAACTATCACAGTAAATTGTAATTTTCCATGCATCAAACCCAATGTTAGAACATAAAGGTTTTAACCAGATTGCTTTTTTATAGGCATGTGTTGCTACCATGTATTCTACCTCTATAGTGGACAAAGTGACTATAGCCTACCACTTACTCATCAAACTATCTGCACCACCATTCATCATGAAAATATATCTAGGGGTGGATCTTCTGCTATCAATGTCCCATGCCCAATCAGAATCCACATAGCCTCGAATGTTGAGAGTCCTCTATGATTCAACAAAATTTCCATGGTAACACAAAGCATATTTTGAAGTGCCCTTCATGATATCTAAACACTCTTTTCACAACATCCCAATGTGTCCCTCAAGGATTTTCCATAAAATGACTAAGAAATCCCACTGCTTGGGCAATGTCTATCCTTGTACAGACCATTACATACATTAAACTGTTAACTGCATTAGCATAAGGCACTATGGTCACGTCATCTATCTCAGTAGGATATTTTGGACAATCTTCAATAGATAGCTTCATTCCCTACAAAACTGGAACAACTAGCTGCTTGCAATCAGTCATACAAAATCTCTCCAAAACAATGTTAATATACTTACTCTAACTGAGCCAAAATTTCCTACTATTCCTGTCCTTGGTTATTTCCATTCCTAGAATATACCTGGCTGCACCAAGATCTTTCATTTGGAACTTTGTAGACAACTGAGACTTTAGATCAGAAATCATTAACTTACTATTGCCTATGAACAACATATCATCAACATAAATAGTAATAATAAGAACATGATCATTTTAAAATTTGTAGTACACACAATGATTAGATTTCAATCTTACAAATACCAATGGAAAAATAAACATGTCAAACTTCTGGTACCACATCCTAGGAGATTGCTTTAATCCATACAGATATTTTTTCAACTTGCAAACCAATTTTTCTTTACCTTTTTCCACAAAGTGCTCAGGCTGGGACATATAAATCTCTTCTTCAAGGTCACCATGAAGAAATGTTGTCTTCACATCCATCTGTTCAACCTCTAAGTCATACGCTACTGCAAGTGACAAAAGAAATTTGATAGATGTCAGCTTAGCTACAGGAGAAAATATTTCTCCATAATCAATTCCCTCTACCTGGGAATACCCCTTCGCAACCAGCCTTGCCTTATACTTTTCCACACTGCCATCCAAACCTATTTTATTTTTAAATACCCATTTGCAGCCAATAACTTTTCTGCCTTCAGGAAAGGGCACCAAACTCCAAGTATCATTGTTTTCTAATGATACCATTTCTTCATTTATGGATTCCAACCAAGAGTTTGAATTAGACATTCCAAATGCGTCTTCAATAGTCCTAGGCTCATCAATGCTAGAAATTAAATCATAGGCACAAGTAGTATCTAAAAAAGAAAACCCATACCTATCAGGTTGCTTCCTTGCACGTGTTGACCTCCTCACTGGTTGAGGCTAAGGTTGTTGTTCTTCTTCAAAACTCTCATAACTACTTGAGCTCTCCTCAGTTTTAGGTACATTTTGAATTTTCAATTCCTCTTTATCTAGTATCGGAGGAATTTCAACTACATCCTTTTTGTTTTCTAATTTTGTCTCTAAATTTAGATCCAAAGTAGAAGGCTTCATCTCATGACAAATAACACTTCTGCTATATAGAACCTTCTTCATATTAGGATTCCAAAGCTTGTATCCTTTTATGCTAGCACTATAACCAATAAAAATACTTTTAACAACCTTGTTTTCTGATTTAGATCTTTTTTCATTTGGCACATATGCATATGCCTCACAGCCAAAGACATGAATGTGTCTCAAAGAGGGCTTCTTTCCAGACCATGGTTCCAAAGGTTTTTTCTCAACAAGAGAGGAATTAGGAGAATGGTTTATCAAGTAACAAGTTGTTGCAACTGCCTCAGCCTAAAACTTCTCCTCCAAGCTAGCACTGCTCAACATACTTTGTGCTCTTTCCATTACTATGTTGTTGAACCTTTCAACAACTCCATTTTGTTGTGGAGTGCAGGGTGTAGTTTTATGTCTTTTAATCCCATGATCTTTATAGTACCTCTCGAAACCATAAAAAAAAACTCACCACCATTGTCAGTCCTAAAACACTTTATTTTTCTTCTAGTCTGATTTTCAACAAGGTTTTTAAATTCCTTAAAATCACTGAACACTTCTAATTTACTTTTCAAAAAATAAACAAATGCCCTTCTTGAATAGTCATCAATGAATGATACATAATATTTTGATTTAGACAAAGAAGGAACATTTACTAGACCAAAAACATCAAAATGAATTTATTCAAGTAAAACAGAAGATTTAAGAGGACTGAAGTAAAATGAAACACGGTGTTGTTTTCCATATATACAATGTTCACAAAAATTGAATTCAAGGTTACAATCATCAAGCCCTTCAACTAGGTTTTTATTTTTCAATATTTTTAAACCTTTTTCTCCAATGTGGCCTAGCCTATGATGCCGCAACATAGTCTTTTCTACTGGAAGTTTAACTTCCATAGAGTTTTCACTATTAGGAACTTTTTCCTCCTTTTCTCTATGAGTAGATTTCTATAAATTTGCAGAGACACTATTGCATTGCACAAAAAGTGCATACAGTTTATACAAGGTACCAATATGCGCACCCCTTGTTAGAACCATTGAGCCTCTAGTTATCTTGTAGCCATTTCTAGAGAATGATACTTGCACTCCAACATCGTTCAGCTTAATAATAGAAAGTAAATTTCAAGCTAGACCTAGTATATGCATTACATCATTGATTGCCTTTACTCTTCCATCAAGGAACTAAATTTTGACTCTTCCACGGCCAAAAATTTCTAGAGATGAATCGCTTGCCAAAAACACTCTTCCACCATCATATTTTTTATACTTAGTGAACCAGTCTCTATGAGATGTCATGTGGAAAGATACTCTAGAATCAATCAACCAGAAATCATCTGATGCCTGAGTAGCCAAGGTTGCAATGAAGGCATCTACATAACTTTGAGAAGAATAATTATCATAAGAATTCTTCTTCTTCTTATTTTTCTCCTCTTTACAATCCTTTTTTATATGACTAGGTTGCCCACAATTCCAGTACTTCACCTTGGAATTATTTCCAGGAGACTTTGATCTCCCTTCTAATTTTGATTTGGAATTCTTGTCCTTCTTTTTTCCTTTTTCTTTCGATCTGCCTCTAACAACAAGAGCCTCCTTCACCATCTCAGAAGATTTTCTTCTCATCTCTTCTAATAACAAAGAAGCAACAACATCTTCCATCTTAAAAGTGGATTCCATACTCATAATAGCCATCACCAAGTGATCCCAAGAATCTAGCAAAGAACATAACAATAGCATACAACGATCATCTTCATCAATCTTCACACCCACAAATGCTAAGTAAGCAATCAACATGTCAAAAGCATTCAAATGATCAACAACAGACCCTCCCTCCTGCATTTTCAAAGTGTAAAACTTCTTCCTTAAGAACAACTTATTCACCAAAGACTTGCCCTAATAAATAGCTGCCAATATTTTTCACAAAGAAGATGTTGTCTTTTCTTCATGAACATTTAGAAGAATAGGGTTTGCTAAACAAAGCCTTATCAACCCCTTTCATTTTTTATCTGAAATGTCCCAATCCTATTGCTTCATTCCTGTAGGCTTCATTCCAGACATAGAAAGCCAGAGATCATAGTCAACTAACAAATCTTCCATTTTAAGTTTCAACAACTCAAAATTGTTTCCGTTGAATTTCTTAATTTCAAACTTTCCTAACGTGCTTTCCATCTTAATCTATAATTCGAATTACCAGACTTCTACGAGATTCCCACTTAACAAAATTGACACAAAAAACACAATCTACCCACAAGGATAACACAACTGGCCATGCTCTGATACCACTTGTAAGGAAATATTAGGTGCAAAACAAAATTTCCTAATGGAAAAACCTCAGAGAAGAATGTAGATATGAATTTAAATTTTACAATTATAGTCCAATAAGATGCACATGAAAAGAATTAACAGAAAAGAGAAAAGAACATACACAATTTGGACACTAGATTTACGTGGAAAAACCCTTATGGGAGAAAAACCCACCACACCAAGAAAAGCATATTTGTATTATAGTAAAAAATATTACATACAGAGTACATACTTGACTTTCTAATGTCAATTTACAGTAACACATTTACTAATCAATCTTGTACAAAATAACTCTTTGAAACATCCAAAGAATTCACTCAGATCAATCTGAGTTCAATTGAGCAACATTTTGTTATCTCACTCTCACTATTCTCTGTCATCTTCCATTGCTAGAGCATAATCATTTTCCTCACAACCTCTTCATCTTCCACATAGGAATGGTCACAATAGTCCATCTGCTTAAGGTTCACATTTCGCTTCTCTGATTGGCCAAAAACAGAGCACGTAGGATAGTCATTCGGTCAAGGCATTCAAATTGTGTTGCATGTCGGTGAGACACTAGGTTGTGTCTCCCCGATGCCACAATGCCCAACTGTTATTATTGGTAAGATCTCATATCGAAATCATATCCATTGGTGAGAGGAAAACCGTCGGCAAGAGTTCTCACCGAAGTTGCATACCCATCGGTGAGACTACAACCATCAAAAAGAGATCATATTTAATGTACCAGCCTGTCAGTCATTCCTTGTGGTCCCTACCATGACAAATGTTCACCACTTGTGCAATTCTAGAGAATCAAGATGGAATCTACAATATTCCCAACAAGCCTCCTAGAATTCCAAGTGGTCCCCACATTCGTTGGCAAGACAAACAATATCGCGAAGAGTTCATACCGATGTTCAACTCATGTAGCTCTATCAACAAGACCATCGTTATCAGCGAGACATCATACCAAGCATAGAATAGTCAGAGAGAGAAATGTTATCGCTAAGAGGTCATATTGAATGTACCAACCTATCGGCAAGACCACATCCATTGACAAGAGTTCTTATTGAATGAAAACCTGTCAGCCAAGAGTCTCCCCGATGAACACCATCACCAATGTGTGAAACCTTGGTGATACATACTCTATAGGAATGAGTCATTTTTAATGTTCATACCTCTCCCCAATGACTTATGTCGGCAAGACAGAACCAAAGTCTCGGCAATCTGAGTACTTCAGAAGTTTAGAGCACAGTTGCTAGTCGATAAGACATTTAGAGGGTCTCACCGAATTTTCTCTTTCAGGAGTTTCATGTCAGTAAGCTTGAGGCACATTTTCCAACAATTCTTTGAACCAAAGTAGAAATAAAATCATACATTCAACCAAAACAATTCAAGACAAATAAAAGATGCTTGATCATTCTATTTATGATTTGGGAGACAAAATACATAGGAGAGATTTTTTTTCAAAATTTCCAATTCTCATTCATATGTTGTTGCTACTATAAAATCATTAATCCTATTACAAACTATATTTGATTCCTAATACTCAGTACTATTTTATTCATCTATGCTTGATTTACAAAATTCTATATTATATGAGTATTAACTTTTTCCAACCAAATTCCCAACAAAAGACTACTTGAAACCTTGTATTTGACCTTCAATTCCCATTTATAGAGACATGGGAACAACAAGCTTCAAGCAAAACTATAATTTGTCACATTTTCATTTGACTCACATTTCACTTTCAATTTCAAAATTCCCTAGGAAGTTATATTTGCACTTCGCAAAAAGGGGGAAAGGTAGATGCAAAAAAACTCCTTTTCCATCAGTTGAAGAGGACATTACCTACCTTCCAAGAGGCATCATTTTTCATTGCTGAAAAACCAAAAATTTTCCTCCACAACAATCAAAAAAAATTCCTGTGTTAGCAACTAGGACAAAAAATCTAAACCAAGAATCTATTTTTACAATGGTTCATCATCTTCAGAATTAGAGTATGTAAATCACCCTTGTGATTTTGTTGAAACTGCAAAATTTTTCTTGCCATCATCAGAGCCTTCTAGACCTATAATTGTGAGAAGATATTGGGTGTATTGTAGGTCATCTTCTGTCTCATCTTCCATGGCAACATTAGGTTCCTCCATATAAGAATCATAAGCCTTGTGATCCTTATCCATCTTCTTTTTCTTTATTGAATTGGTAAATTCCTCTTAGTTTCCTCCCTTATTGCACTATATTCTTTCAAGAACACACCACCAAGCTCACCCCAGTAACAAATGACAAATCTACTTCTTAGTTTCACCCCCATGAATATGGAAAAATATTTCCTTACTATTTTTGGCTTAATTATTGGTGTGTTATCCTAGGTTTTAGGCCTCTTCAAACCTATCTATTTAGGTTTCCTTTATGGCCTAATGCTTTACTCACCAAACTTACTCATTCTCAAAGAACAACAGGACTGGGATTTCCAATTTTTTAGTTGCAAAAAAAATTTCATTGGTTTGTACTCTCAGAGACAAACTTGTAGAACAAAAACACCCCAAAATCACACTCAATGCCCACTAGCCTGAGTGGAAATTTCAAACAAAAAAACCTATAGGAAAAACCCACACATTCGAAGCTTACAAAACCATTATAATTTCCCAAAAATAGCCAACATATGCAGAATTGATGCAGAAGAAAGTGGACAACTGCTTACCTAGGAAAATGTCCTCAATACCTTTGCAACAACTCGATTGAGATCCTCACGGCTTCTTCTCTCACCCTGGACCAATTCTTTAGCTCTCAACTATTGCAATTATGAAATAAATATGGTTGACAACCCCTCTTTATGGAAAATGTTTGAGGCGTTTCTACCATTAATGTTCAAGAGAAAGCTTGCATGGGCAAGCCGAAAACGAGCTACACAAATTTGAACCTCGGCTATCAATTCTTTTGATTTAAAGAATGATCAATGATCATCCTCATCCCTCGATCCCTACTTTTACAACTTGTGCATTAAAACAATGATGACACCTTAGATAACTGCCACATAGCCATATACACATTAGTCATCATTTATCTGATAGCTATCATGCATTGCTACTTTGGTTTGTGCTCCTTCAAGTGAATCTACGATGCATTTAAGACCTAGAAATGTGGGGAATATTCTATTAGATATTCCATTTCTCATCATTGTTTTATGTTTTGAAACTCCATTTGAAATCGTGATGGCCTTAGGTGGTGTGAATGGTGCAAGGAACAATAGTTCTATCACCCATTGCTGACTCATTCAGTAATAATCAAAACACATTAGTGATGGAGAACTTCTAGTAATAGGTTAGGATCACTCCACATGTCCATATGAAAAGATCAAGGGCTGAGAAAGCATCACTCTAAGTAACATTTCACATTCGTGTAGCACCGGAACAAGGAACTTCATTGTGCATTGATAATTCATTCCCAAGCAATTAGCGATAGCAAGAAAGGTTATTGATACAAAGGAAATCACTCATATCGCTCATTGCTAATTTGAAACTCAAAGATAAAACTCCATATGCAATGAGCGATACAAAGGGGATAAGTTCATTGTGCATCACTAATTTGAGGCCAACAATCAAAATACTATCTGTGATATCTGATACAAGCCAATGAATGGGAACTTAAGTGAAACAATTATGCATTTTCTCACAAGGTCACAATAAAAGGGGGACTGCCTAGGACAACGTAAGATGAGGCCATAAAAGGACTTAAACCATTTTATGCAAAGGATGTAAAAGCCAAACAAGTTTGATTAATAAACCTTATAAAATAAAATAATTTCTTGGACCTAGGCACATGAAATATTTAGCAATGAGTAATGCAAAGCCCTAACCACAAGGGGTCAATCACTTCATGGACTTCAATATGATTGAAATTTTTTTTAACATAATAAAAAAATGCTACAATAAGTCAACAAAGGAATAGACCACAATACCAAGGGTTTAGAGGGTATGTGCAGGATCATCATGGAAAAAATGGGCCCTTAAGTGGCAAAAAATTCAAAAAATCAAGAGTTAAGAAACTTGACAGTAAAAATTTGAATAAGTTATCTATATTATTTAAAAAATATGTAAGAATAGAATCTGTAGCAAATTGAATGTAGTTTCTAAACTACTAGGTTTATTTTAAAAAGAAAAAAAATCTATTTGGTGAAATTTTGAAATTTCAATGCAGAGGTACTTAAATTTCGTGGAAAAATGAAGTAAGGTTCCATTCGACCACCCTTAACGATAATAGAATGCTATTATTTTTTAATACTACTTTAGATATAAGTAGAGGACTCATGTCCGGATGTGATGCATATTTTTTTGTAATTTTTTTCCAAATAAATAATTAATAATGAATTTTTTATTACAACTTTTAAAAAATATAAAAAATCATATGTCTGACCACCTTAACTTGGTCAAAACTTCATGAAATTTAATTTTCTTTTTTTTAATCCTATAGTATACGAAGCATAGAATGTGATGCATGTTTCAAATTCAAAAAATGTGATACCGTTTGAAAGTTATAGATGTTTTTCAATCAGCCTATCAATCAGGGCTTTAGTCATAATTCAAATAGAAAATGAATAATAATTATTTATTAAATTCAAAGTAAAGCATAATTTATATTTCTGGAAAGCTAAGAATCTCCTTTAAAATCCCTTTTTCATTTCATCAATTTCGGGTTAAAAAAAAGTCGTCAACCACATACCCTAAAAATACCCATCATATTGCCACTTTTTGGCCCATCATGATCCTGCACATACCCTAGAAAAAGGATAAAATCTTCCAAGTTAAACCACTCCCCATATAAAACCCTAAACCCTAACACTTGACAAACCAAGAGAACACCAAAAAAATGCATTTTCAGATCAATGGAACATGAAATTTTTTTTAGGGTTCCACTAGTAGGTCCTATTGGGGATAGATGTCTCACACAAGCATGGAAAGATTTTAGATCTCAAGCTTGAAGCAGACCATGCATAGGGACACCAAAAGTGAAGGAATTTCCTAGATGAGGCAAGAGGACCATACTAAAGAAAACCACTTATATACAAAAATTTACAAGATTGTACAATGTTCCCCTTCAAATTTTCTCTTAGAATCCTTTTCTAATATACAAGCTTTTAACTTGCATCTACAACATAATAGGCTTCAACTTCACTTAGTGGCCCTAGGCCCGCCAAAAACCTAGGGCTCGTACTTACCTATGTCAAATACTTTAATTTTTTCTATTTGCACTGGGTCAATTCTAAAAACATTGCCACTAAAAGGTTGAAAACTAACATCACCACTGGCATGTTTGAACATAGCACTATATTCTCCAAGGCCACCACTAATTATGACAATTTGATACTAATAGTCAAGTACTAACTAAAACCCATAGTCCATATGAAACTTTGGAATATCTAATTCATACTTACTGTCCATTAAGTACCCATTTAATTGAATTGAGAAGTGAAAACACTCATAGTCCACTTGACCATTGAAACCATAAGAGTTGACATTAAATTTAGTTTGCATATCAAACATGAAACTTTCATAAACACTTTCATCAATAGTCCTATCCAAAAATATATATATCCTAACCATTTGAAGTCAAGTTGTTGCTCCAATTATGAGAAATTAGAATGAATAGAAAACTCATATAAATCCTTAGAGTCATCTACTAATTTATGTCCCATGCTAGACAAGCATTCATCTTGTGTGATGAACAAGAAATGTTCATACACAAGAATATTCTCAAACTGAAGTTCACATTCATGTGAGCATTTCAAATCCTCTATGCTATCACATGCTCCACCACTCTGTATATATGGTGTATCAAAAACCATAGTATTTTTTTGTTGGAGTTATGGACAAACACTAAGAGGGGGGGGGTGAATCAGTGTCTAAAATTTTTCAACTTCAACCAAGATTTTTTAATTCAGATTTCCTTTTCTTTCAACAATAGAGTAAATTAATCACTTTTGAAATCAAAAATATATGAAAATATGATTTGAGTGAGTTATCTTGCATTTTCCAAAATATAGCTCAGATTTGATCTCAATATTACTCTAATTAATGCATTCATGAGTTGAATGTAATCATTCATAAACATAATTGAGAACAGTAATAATCCCAATAGTAAACTGAACCAACAACAACACAAAAAAGTAGTGAGCACACAAAAGAACAAAGAGACAAAAGATTTGCTGACTAGAAAACCCTCCTAGGGTAGAAAAACTACTCCTAAACTGCCTTACTAGCTTAATCTTCGAAAACCACTGTTAACAATGCCTTATAGGCTAATTTTTGAGCACCAACCCCTCATTTAGAGATATCTATCTCAAGGAGCACCAACCCCTCATTTAGAGATATCTATCTCAAAGAGCACCAACCCCTCATTTTGAAACACCAATTTCAAGGAGCACCAACCCCTCAAATTATTTTCAGAACAATAATAATTTCTGAGAGGATCTCTTTGTTTTTAGTTAAGCTCATAACTCACTGTTTGATACAACCAAAGAACAATATTCCAGAGTTACAACCAGAGACCTATTACAATTTTCAACACTGGTTTATTTATACATTTCAAGTACGTTTGTTATGAAGAAATCTTCAAAAAGAATTTTTCACAAGATTCTGAAACTCTCTTGCTAATTTTTGAATATGAAACTGAATAATGACAATCTATAGATGATGGTAAAAATCAAGAGTAATGCTTATCCAGAGGGCTTTAATTTCTATGCTGAATCAAGAGATTTCAATTGTAACTGATTCATCAAAATCACTACAGCCCACTAACAGAAAATCATAACCTCTAAATCCTCAGAGAATATATTGCCAAAGATTCAATGCCAACCAAAGATGTTTGCATGCAACTATACTTAGAAAATCACATGTCGGCCATAGTGTATGAGTCTTCATTAATAATTTGCTGAGACAATACTCACTATGTGTTCTTTGTGATTCACTATGACCTTATGCAAGCTGCATTTCCTTTTCCTTATTTTTCTTTCGCTGTGACCCAGTGAAGTCGGGAAGACCTCTCACAGACCACATTAAGTTTCACCGAAAGACTTTAACCCTTGTAAGTCACTGTAACATAATGGTTTTCTCGCCGATGCATCTTTCTATCTTATGAGTGTTGCTATAGCATACCGTCATCGGGGAGACCTCTCGTAGAATGCTTGAGTCATACCGAAAGTCACCAACCATCTTGTATGTCACTGTAACTTCAAACAATCAAGGAGACATCTTGTAGATTGTTTTATGTCATACCAAAACACCCCGAATTTGCATAGATCGCAAAGAGAATTCAATACTCATACTGACAAAGACCATTTTTATTCCATCGGTGAGACCGAAGGTCACTCGCCGAGACCTCTTATCGGGAACCTTAACTCATATCGAAATAGCATCCCCTTATGTTGTTGGTCAGTGTGACAATGTGGATTTGTTATGACCTCACACTGAAAGCATCATGTCTGGACAAAGCGAACATTTGAGCACAAGTGGATAAGACACTACAGAGTCATTATAACATTTCACCGAAGTAGTAACCTTATGCTGATAAGAAATTCAGTGCATCAGTCGGTGAGATAATATGTATTTGCTAAGATATCATTCCAATGGTATAACTTATGCCGATATGATCCTTTTCTATCACCGAAACAAAAGAGAAGCATGCCAAAATGTTTCCTTTTGTTTTATGCATCATCGAGACATATCAATGTCAGGGAGACCTCTTGGAGAGCACACTATGTCATACCAAAAATCTTTATCCACTCTGAGTCGCTGAGACAATGCCAACCTCTCACTAAAAGCCCCTCAAGACTTTAGTCGCCAAGACTTGACAGGTTCGCTAAGACATTACATCGATGCCGCAACTCTTGCCGATATGATCTTTCTTGTGTTGGTCGCTAAGACACAAATCGCTTGATGAAACAACATGCCAATAGTGATTTCTTACGCTGATGAACCAACTCATGTATTAGTCGGTGAGACATAACAATTTTGCTTTGACCTTCATCAAAGCCTTAAACTCATGCCGATATATCCTCTGTCACTGAAACCATGGAGAAGTCTTGTCGAAAGCTTCCTGTATGTAAAAAAAATTGTTATGAAATCAGAAACATCTTGCCAATAGGAAACACAGATGTTTATCAAAGCAAATGGATCGAGGAGACCCTAGCATTCTCATGCTGATATGTTCTTTTTCTATCACCAAAACAATGTATAAATAAGATAACCTAAGACTGCACGGAGCTCAAACTGATTAGTACCATAAGATATTAAAATTTTGAATTTAAACTATCCACTGAATGCCAAGACTAGTAAATCATATGGACAAAATAGTACCAAGGTAAAGCATGAGAAACCAAACTGAAACTGTCAACAAGTAGAATCAACTGAAAGGTATTTTTTCATCAAGGAAAAACCATATGATCACAACTGAGATCCAACAATTTTCTCTCATTCATATCAATATTATCACAACAAACATCATTACTAACAATATCCCAAGCATCAAAAAATATTTCCATTTCAAGATCTATAACATAATCCAATTGATATTTCAAATCATTAGTCAACTCAATGAAAAATGCTTCAAAGGACAACTCAAATAATTCAGAATTAATAGGGTTAACAACAAAGCAATCATGTGCATCATTATTTGATAAGTAGGTAGACCCAATGTGAAATTTTCATTGTAATCTGAATGTTTTTCATCAACAACTAAACAAGTATCTCCATTCTCATTCACATCAATGCACTCCTTATTTGATAAAAACATGTCAACTTCGGTAAAGAAATAAGAATATTCCATCACATTAGTACTCTCATGAGTTAGTGGCTTCACATATATAGATCTTAATCAACAATCTTTTTATGTTATAGACATCAATATGGTCCTCACACATCATATACATTTCTATCTCTGCATCACACAATAAATCAAGAGCAACAATGATGTGATCATGTTCATCAACATCATAATCAACATCATCAAGATTGCTATCATTTCTAATACTATGGTTAGGATCCAGATATTGAACACATATGTTCTTATCTTCAAACTCATCATCATCCATAGAGTTAGAATTCTCTATTGATGATAAACCAAAATTAGACTCTAGGTACTCATCAAATGAAGTTTTTCCATTCACTTGCACACAAGTGGCTCCATGAATAGTTATGTCATTGCACCCTTCATGTGAATAAAATTCCTTGAGATCATTCTCACAAGAAGATCCATACTTCTTAGAAAAATAATTTGAAACCTCACTCCCATCACGACCCTTATCACAAGAAAATCCTTCACTACATAAACTATGCCCAGATTTTTCAAAGTTAAATCCTAAATTTTCATCTTCAATATCTTGACCACTAATTTTTCATGAGAAATAAATTGAACTTGCAAGTGTATCATTATCTTCATCACTAACATACTTATTTACATATATGGTGTTTGTGGGCTAATCACAATCATTACCTCTATTCATAGAACAAGGCATGTTCATCTTCTGATATACCCTTTTCACTTGTTTGCATTGTCTCTTGATTATGCTCGATATGAAAACCATTACTAACACTTTGAGGGGTCACATTTTGTGCATAATTATACTTGGTTCCTTCAATAACCTTTATCTAATCACTTATTTGATCAAAACCATGAGGTTTCAACCCTCTTGGCAAGGCACTCAATGCTAGCTCAAAGATCTTACAAAAAAATCAACACATGTTGAATCCTCAAGTCTAAAGCTCTCAGGGACTTCCAACATAGCATCCAAAAATCTTGAGAATGAATCACAATATGATTATACCTTATGCCATTTCATTTTATACAATTTTTGAACAAAATAAATTTTATCAACACTGCTCAAATTTTGTTGATATTCAACTTGGAGTTTACTATGATTTGTATGATATGATCAAGGAGAAACAAAAATAGTAGAAGCATTATCATCTTGACAATAATTTATATTTCTTGATTCATGAATTCCATTTTCATTAGGTGCACTAGGATAACCAACACTTGTAGTCATGTAACCCTTCATCATTGAAAATTTCAAATTGTTTTCAAAATCCGTAATAATTTGATATGCACTATGGAGAGTTATAGGCTCTTTATCTCTTAAAAAATATCTCATTTCCTCATCAAATTCACCTAAGTATACAACCAAACACTCTAGATATTTGGGTCTTATATTATCTAGAATATTCCTAAATCCCTTTAAAAACCTGAGATTGAAAGCTGCCCATACTAACTCATCTTCTTCTTTCTAGATGTTCATATTTTTTTTTCTTACTAAAAATGCATCAATCCTCTCACCAAATTGTTCTATAAATACTTCCATGAAATCGTTCCATGAAGAAACAAAACATACTAGAAAATATGAAAACCAATATCTAGCATCCTTCTTCAAATTTTGCACAAATAATTTCATGACAACATCTTTGTGGTTTATCTCATAATCTTCCATCAAATAAGAAAATAATTGTAGATGCTTATATGCTAATTTAGAGCTTTTCCCTTTTTATTTTGGAAAATTTTCCCTAGCATCATTATGAATATGATTTGGAAGACACTAAATACCATTAAAATTTAATAGTCTATATCTTCCAATAAAAAATTTACCTTGATAGCATGATAGGGGCTGCACATTCCTCATGCTTGCATTTGACACCCCACAGGGATGTACAAGTGAATGACACATTTTCTTACACCCCTAAATACAAAATTCAAACATCAATACTACAATTGATCATTGCCCTATTTCTTTCTCTTATCATGGCCTTAAAATATTATAATGCATATCTCAAATGCATCCACATCTAAGATCTCTCTAATGGGTAGATTTCAAGAACAAACATACTTCTTCAAGACAATATAGAGGCTTCAAATTATAACTCAGAACTATGTAAAATTACCACTACCATTCCCTTTCTTAGTGCTTAGTTTCACTTAATAGGGAATCAAATCTCTTATAAACTTTTACATGGGGTTTTAATGACAAATTTATGCTTCTTGAAAACCAAAACATGGGAAATACTTGGATATGTTGTAGTTGCTATAAATTATCCTTCTGACTGAAAATATTTATATATTTGGAACTGTCTTCACTATTTAATCAGGTTCTTTGCATAGAGTCACCACCTCTATTCATAGAGGATTGAACTTCAACAATATGAAGTTCTTTCAAAGATTAATTTCATTTTGGGTCTTCTTCAACAATAGAGTCACATATAAATCCATTTATATTCATTGCAGCACAACCATTTCAAGGTCTAAAATATCTAGACTAGATGTTCAAGTTCACTCAATTCTTGACTTTTTCCAAACAGTATTGGAGCCTTCTAAAATCCTCATTCTATCTTCTCATCAGGGTGTTTCATTGTATGAGCTCAGGTCTGCTTCATCTCTTCTTAGCATATTCTTCCTTCCTATACTTTCTTTATTTCCTCAAATAATGTAGATTGGTACAAAGATCTCAAAGTCACCACCCATGTTTATTGGGGATTTATGAAAATGTTCATGAAATTATGGTAGATCTTGATAGAATTTGAAAACTCATGAGACTTATAGAAAATGCAATACATCATACACAAGAATTGACTCAATGACACCAAAGCTAGATTGAAGGAAAAACTTGTGTTTATAAAATATTTGACACTAACAATTCTGATCTGAAACTAAAGACTTTGCATAAATTTCCCCAATGGAGTCACCAATATATTGGTTATTTTTTATGAACCAAACTTAGTCTCACTAGATTCCTATGAATTTTCCATAATTTAATGATCAGCAAGGGGAAGGATTATCCAAAAAGCATGTAAAGGCTTATTAGGAATCTACCTTTGCACATCAAGCTTTGTGAGACCCAAAAGAGTAATCCCTACAATTCTTAGATAATATTATTGTGCCATTTTACTATGAAAATTGTGGAAAATAGATGCATTCCCATGAGTTGTAACTAGATAAAATACTTCAATGTTTTGGTTGATCCTTAGGAAAATTATTACCTAAAGCAAGGAATGATTTGTACCTCATAATAATTTACTGCCATAAATGTTATGGAAGTGATTTCTCATTTATATTTGTGTCTTTTTCGAGTATAAGTTGGCTCATTTTTGTCTAGGATGACCAAATTAATAGATCAATGTTTTATCTATGGGTGACACAGTCCTATTTGTAATAAATTGCAATACATTAGCATTTAAAATCAACATTTATAGGCCATTGACATACTGTTTTGTAGTACACAACTCATTGTATCTTGAAAAATAAAATACTTAGTAATCCTTGGATTCCATCTCACAAACCTATGATTTCATTTAAACATTTAATTAGTTCTTTGAACCAAAGTAGAAATAAAATCATACATTCAACCAAAACAACTAAAGACAAATAAAAGATGTTTGATCATTTTATTCATGATTTGGGAGAAAAAATACATAGGAGAGAATTTGTTCTAGAATTAGCAATTCTCATTCATATTTTGTTGCTATTGTAAAACCACTAAGCCTATTACAAACTAGATTTGATACCTAAGACTTAGTACTATTCTATTCATATGTGCTTGATTTACAAAACTTTATATTATATGAGTATTAAATTTTTCCAACAAAAAACCCAATAAAAGACTACTCAAATCCCTATACTTGGCCTTGAACTCCAATTTATTGAAACATGGGAGCAACAACCTTCAGGCCAAATTACAATTTGAGTCATATTTTCATTTGACACACATTTCACTTCAATTTCAAAATTTCCTAGGCAGTTATATTTGTAGTTCATAGAAAGGGGGAAAGGTACATCAGAAAAATCTTGTTTTCCACTTATTGAAGAAGAAATTACCCACCTTTGAAAATGGATCACTCATCATTCCAAAAAAGCCAAAGTCTTTCCTCCATGTCCATCAAAAAAGTTCCCCACATTAGCAACTAGGATGGAATTTTTTAACCAAGACTCTTATTTTGCAATGGTTCATCATCTTTAGAATCAGAGTATGCAAACCACCCTTATGATTTTGTTGAAACTAGATAATTTTTTTAACCATAATCAAGTTATTTTTGGACCTATAAGTGTGAGAAGATACTAGGCATATTCTAGGTCATTTTTTGCCTCATCTTCCATGGCAACATCAGGTTCCTCCACATAAGAATCATAAGCCTTGGAACTTGCAAATTTGAATGTTCCATCTCAAACTTTTGTCATATTTGAATGAAGGATTGATATATCTAAGGGTTTCAGATTCATTATTCATAAATTCTTATAATGTTATGTTTTGTTGTTGACTCCCTATTGTTTGCTACCTATCATTTCAAAAATCTTCTCGTGTCTATCATTATTGTCTGGTAACCGGCTCCCTAATCCTAAGTCTGGGAATTTTAATTTTTATAAGGATAAGTTAAAGACTTTTTTGGCCTTTACATCCTTTGTATTTTATGGCTTAGGTGTCCTTAAGTCCTTTCTATCGTATCATCCTAGAGAGTCCCCTCCATTAAAACAACTTATGAGCACGTACCTAAAGGTTTTGAATTAAGTTCAATTGACCTTTTATCTTTATCTCTCATCGTTGATCACTTTTGAAATGTATGTTTTAAATTAGCGATGAGTGATGAGGCGATATTTCTTTGATATTGATCATCGTGAATAGTTGTTGGAACTTCTAATTTAAATGCCCAATGAGAGAAGTTCTTAGGGATCACTTATTGCTAATGGTTTCTGACCCCTCAATATTGTAATAGCAATGAGAGATTCCCTCATGCCTTCTGATGTTACTTACATTTCTTATCAGGGATATGTTATGAAATGATTTTTCAAATTAGCGATGAGTGAGGAAATGGTTTTCCTTTGCATTACATCTCATGGATTTGTTTTAAGCACTAGGTTATTGATTAGCAATGTGTGATTTGTAATGATACTATGATAATCTCTTATCACTAATTGCTTCCAAATATTATGAGGATTACCAATGAGCAATGACTTGTTATTTTATCATTTATTGCTGATCCATTTCAAAGCCTTAGTTTTGATTAACGATGAGCAATGAAGTTCTTTATTTTACAAAAAAAGGTTTCTTTTTCTAATCTCGGTACATCTTATCTATGATACCTTTTGTTCCATTGATTTTTCATGTAGGTGTACATGTCGAAATATGATTCTTTCACTATATATCCCGTCACTGATAGGAGCCAAAGTGCAAAGTTGGATTAGCAAGGAGTGATGAAAATAAACATGATTAGGGAATGGGCCACAAATCCAAGGGATGAGATTTTGACGCATAAAACGATTGCATTGTTGATGAAGCTAGGCAAGGATGAAGTATATTAGTGATGAGTGACAACTACTACATGAAGAGGCAATGTGCCGAAATCCTGAACACTTCATTTAAGGAAAAGAGGAAGGTGGCGAGATGAACTAATGACTATTGATATAGTTTTAAAGCCAAATGATAAATGATCAGGCTTTAAAATTGAACGACTAATTGTCAGTTCACTTTCTCAAAATTACTATGAATTATTAATGATGGCACGCCTCTCTCTTGGTTGTAATAGATTGTAGATACTTAGTTGATTGTGCATTCGAATTTATTGGCTCATGGAAAGGATACCAGAGGCTAAAGTAGTTGTGGGGAAAGCTCTAGAAGCTACCAGTAACTAGAGTGGCATGATTTTCACTTGGGTAAGCAAAGCTAATATTTCCTTCTAGTTGAGGTAGTGAAGTGAATTCCTTAGAGAGTTGAAAGGAAATTGACGAAATTTTCTATTTGTTCAATATTGGTAATTTCAATTTAGAGATTGAGAATTCTATAAATTTTGAGGAAAAGTGTCATGTTCAATAGTAGTGCTTTATCCTATCACAATTATGAAGGGTTTTATTTAGTTGTAAGAAATTTTAAACCCTAGTTCCATTTGCATTACAAACATGAGTGACCTAGAGCCTAGTGAATCTAGTGTTCTACCAAAAAGGAGACAAAAAAAGAAGAGGTTGAAAAGATTTAAAACTCAGGATGCTTCAGCTAAAGTTAAGTCAAAGCCAACAACCCTTCACTAAGTACTCCTACAACATCCACTAGGTCCAAAAGTGTAAAGAAAGAAAGAAAAAAATTTATGGAAGAGGCCTCTAGAGATGTCAAAGAAGGAGGGTCATGAATTGGTAAAAGGCCCATAGGTCAAGTTTCCATGACCACTAGGTTGATTGATAGTGGTAGCAAAATTGGTGAAAAATGACAACCCTAGAGTGGATGGAAATTGTTTTGGTATGATTTCAATAGGGGAAATTCTTGCAAGCCTACATGTTATTGATGGGGGTTGAACCTATGAAAGTTGGTGGTCCTAAGTGTGTTTGTAGAAGTGGATTTATTGATTGAATTGGCAAGGAACTATAACCCTACTGACAGGAAAATCAGAAGTGAAAATAGTGATATAGTTCTAGAGGTAACAAAGGATAAGATGATTGATGTATTTTGGTTAAATCCCAATTATATTACAAAATTTAGATGTGCTAAATTGTATGCTGATTATGAGAAGAGAAAATTTTGTATACAAAGAAGCACTGCTTGTGCGACACAAAAGGAGCAGAGAGATATTCACTGCTAAGGATGCTAAGCCTTTTGAGTGTGAGGAGTTTTAGGATTATTTCAAAAACACATTATTTCTTAAATAAACAATTGGCTCAGGACTTTGAGGTTAGGATAGCTCCTAATTTATTAGTGATGGTGGTGGATATACAAAGTCATAATCAAAACTGTGCCATAGAAAAAAGTACCCTTTGCTTGACATGAGATTAAATAGAATTAATGATGCCATGATTTAGGTGTTGTGAGTCATTTTATGCACCAGTACTAAGTCTTGTACCTTTGTAAATCAAATAAAATGCTTTTAACAATGTCTTGTGAAGGTGTTGTAAGACATTTCTACTTTCTTCTAGACTCTATTTAGTACAATTCACATAAAAATCACGTTTTTACTCATAAAAATGTCCCATTTTGAAGTGTTGTAAAGTCTTGTAATAATATTTCATGATTTTATAGGCACATCTTCACTATTTACACATTTCTCATGCTTTATTTGGTCTCTTTATGCCCTCATATGACTTAATCAAGTGTATTTTTTAATGTTATCCCAACAAAAAATTAAATACAATTTTTTTCTCAAAACTTATTTTTAGTTTGTAGGTGGAACCCATTCTCCATGGGTGGAAAATGAGTCCCCCTTGGCACAAAATTCAAAATATTTCAAATTTCCTTTCAGGATTTTATTAAAAATCACTTCATGTCGCCCTGTGATGAGGTATGAACGAATAATAAAGCACAAGAATTTTATAAATAAGTGATTGTCACCTTATTTTTACATGTTTTTCTAATCTCTCAACTCACATCTCTATCTTCTTCATATAACATAATTTCATCTCCTCAAGCAAGCTAGAGCTTTCACATTGCAAGTCATTCATTGAGCTTCCTAAGACATTCAAGGGTTGATTATACATTTTATGTTGTAGACTTTCAATATAACTCATCATGGAAAGGTAATGAATTCCACTTTTCATATTTCATTACTTATTTTCATCATTTTGGTTTAATTACCTAAACGGGGTTTGACAAAGGAAAACCCCCATGCCTTAACAATCAACATTTCTTCTTTTCTTCTTGTTTGTATGCAGATTTAGGTCATTTGGAAGCATATAAATCATAAAAATATCATGATGCAAGATTTTTAAATCTCTATCTTCATCATTCAAGTCAAATATTCAATGAAAAGTCATTTTTAGACCTAGATCTGACAGTTTCAGAAGCATACACCTGTAGAAAGTAGAAGTGCAGATCTAGCTCCATAGAATCAACTTTTGAATTTGTAGATTCTTTTAGGTGGACTAGTTGGCCACCCATGGTGAGTGAGTCCCATATGTAGGTCTGAAAAGTGGTTTTCTCAAATTTTAGCTCCCGATAGTCAGAAATAGATTTTTGGAAGATTTCACTAGAAGCAGGACTAATTTTTCATGCATGGTGAATCAGTCTTAGTGGCCATTAACAAAATCTTCTGAGACATTATAGAATATTCAAATGGCATCAATCTTCCTCAAAGTGCACTTTTTTTAGTCTCATCAATTTATGTTTTCATTTGCTTAAGTTTCTAGTTCATATTTGCAATTAACATTGTGTTTTCTAGCACCTTGCATTAGAGTAGTTTGCATTCATTATTTGCATTTGTAAAAATTACAAACACATTTACACACACTTCACATTCATTTCCAATCCATTCATATGTTATTCTTGAATATAACAAAGTGCACTTTGGCTTCACTAGCATTCTCACTCCTTTTAGGTGAAAAACCATAGGAGGAGCTAAGAAAGAAAGTGGGTGCCAAAATCCTTCGTTTCATTTTGTTGAACCTGCTATTTGAATTCCCTGTTTTCTAATTTTTGAGTCCATTATTTCTTCCTAGATTAGCTTACATTTCATTTTGCATTAGTATAAGGGTTTCATTTTTTCATGTGTACAAGTGCATAATAGGCTTTCTTTTTGCATCTTTAATCATTGCAAATCTCTAAAATTCTACATTTCTCATTTACACTTGCATCATAGCATTATGAAAACATACAAATTAGTCACAATGTTCTAAAAATCTTTAATAAAGTCCATACTAGGACTTATTCACCACCCTAGGTGATAGGTGAATCAGTCCCTTTTGATATCTAAAACAACATTTTTCAAAAGTCAAAATCTATTTGTTGGACTTTAGTTTGGTGCCTTAACTTGTATATATCAATCAATTGCATTTATGTAGTATGTATTTCATAAAATTTAGGATTAATTAGATCATTTGATGCATTTTTTCATTCCACTTTTTGCACTCACCACATTTCATTTTTAGAATTATTGCATTGAGTCCACAATTCCTAAACTAAAAATTGCATTCCATAGTCCTTTCTTTCATTTCAATATGTTTTCTTTGAATAGATGTGCTCTTGATTTTATCAAATATAGATTTTAAAAACATAATATCCCCTCTTCTGAGTTTTATTTTGACTACCACAGTAAGAAACATCACGAATCTATTATTTCAATCTTTAATCCTAAAATTCCCATTGGTGACAATGGAAATGTAGACAATCATAAGACACATAGTTGTTCTTCTTCCAATACCTCTCCTATTAGAGACAAAGGTATTGAGCTACAAGAAGTCACAAGCCTTGAAAGTCTTGATTTTCCATCTCCTTATTCCCCTTTGGATGAATTTACACACAAAGAACTGATATCATAAACACATTCCTCACCATCACCTTACCGAGTCTTCATAGTCATGAAAATCAATCTTGTGTATCTCCTAATATCCCTCCTCGATGCAAAGAGGATTGGCTAGTGTAAGAATATACTTCTCTTAAGAATCATGATAGCCTTGATCTTCCCTTCCCTAATGTCCCTATCCTATGGGAAGATCTCTTTCACAACCATAGTGGTTATTCTCTTGATACCTCCTCCACTTGTGATGAAGCTACTTTAGCAACCTTAAACTTGGATGCACATAGTACAAGCTTTCCTTGTAGGGTAGATAATAATACCTTAATGAAAATGAACATTCACCTACCATCCTCTAACAATCATATTTCCCCTCCTTCTACTCCCATCCTTGATTATTCCCCTATTGGAAATGAAATTATTGTAAGAGAACCAATCCTTACTTGTCAAAAACATGTGGTTTGTTGTTCTTATAAACTATCTTCTCCTAGGGAGAATATCATGGTATTACAAGATGAAAATAATAGTCTTATATCTTACTTCAATCATCAACTGGTTCTTGATTTCTCTTGGGTATGTGCAGGATCATCATGGAAAAAATAGGCCCTTAAGTGGCAAAAAATTCAAAAAAATCAGAGTTAGGCAACTTGTCGTAAAAAATTGAATATGTTATCTATATTATTTCAAAAACATGTAAGAATAGAATCTATAGAAAATTGAATGTAGTTTATAAACTACTAGGTTTTTTTTTTAAATCTATTTGGTGAAAATTTGAAATTTCAATGCAGTAGTACTTAAATTTCGGGAAAAAATAAGAAGTAGGTGTCCGTCTGACTACTCTAACCACAATAAAATGATAATATTTTTATAATATTATAAAAAATAAGTAGAGGACTCATGCTCGATGATGCATATTTTTTGTAATTTTTTCCAAGTAAATAATTAATTATGAAATTTTATTACAACTTTTAAAAAATATAAAAACTCGTATGTCTAACCACCTTAACTTGGTCAAAAATTCATGAAATTCAATTTTTTTTTTTTAATCCTATAGTATGTGAAGCATAGAATGTGATGGTTTTGGATTCCAAAAATGTGATACCATTTGAAAGCTATAGATTTTTTCAATTAGCCTATCCATCAAGACTTTAGTCATAATTCAAATAGAAAATGAATAATAATAATTTATTAAATTCAAAGTAAATCATAATTGATATTGGTGGAAAGTTGAGAATCTCTTTTAAAAAACCTTTTCATTTCATGAATTTTGGGTAAAAAAAAAATTGTTAGCCACATACCATACAAATACCCATCATATTGCCACTTTTTGGCCCATCATGATCCTGCACATACCCTCTTACTTCGAGATACATCCAATTATGACTACTGAGTATATGCATGATCAATTGTTCATTTGATCCCCTTCAATTAATGAACCTCATACATATCCTATAGGACATCTTAACAACCCTTCCATCCTCTACCCATCTTCATTCAATCTCACACAACACCCTCCTCAATTACTCCTACCTAATGGCTTTGAACTTCATCCTTCTCACAACATTCAACCTGTCATCTCGCATCATGCTCCTAATTTGACTTTGTTAGATTTTGTACTCTCCTCTAATGAAGGGTACAACATCTCACAATCTAGAGACTCTTGCATAAGTATGACACCCACTACTCTACAACTTGAATCTTTAACACCCACAATAACACAACATTCTTCCCTTAATCAAGAAAGTATTTTGTCTTTCCTTCTCCATCATAATTTGATTACCCTTCCTCCTAGAAATCACAAGAAATATTATGACAAGACTTTCTTTTGTTCCTATCATAGAATTTATGGTCACTCCACTAATGAATGTAATGCTTTGATTCATAAAATACAACATTTTTAGGAGTTTGGTATGCTTCCCTCCATGGGGGAATCTAGTTCCTCTAATTGCTATTAATTTTCACTCTAGCATACATTTCATCAATCGTTTCAGCTCACTTTTGTCTCACACTAATGTTGGTGTAATTAACTATTTAATTACATCTTCATAAGTTTACTTAGGCTTTAATTTAAGTCCTAGGTTACATCCTTATCTAATTGAGCTAACTTGTAGCTCAAGTTAGGTTTAGGGCTGTGCATGCTTTCTTTTATAAGCAAGCCTCATCTTGTACATTTGTCTCAATTGAATCATCAATCAAACTTGGATTTGATATAGCAAGCATTCTCACCATTATCTCTCTCTTGTGGAAGCATTTTAGTCTAGCAACTGATTCATGGTTTCTAACATGGTATCAGAGCTTCTCAGGTTGCAGACTCCTTCCTAGATCTGAGGGTTTTATTTTTTGCTTGAAGATTTTTGTTGGGTACAGATTGGGGTTTTGATAACCTCACGGTTGAGATCAGAAGGTTCCATAGACAGATTTTGACTATAAATTCGTCCATTTTGGGTAAAGTTGTTTTTGAGGAATTTTTTTTTTTTGTTGGGACAACCTCCCAAGCAGTATGATCTCTTCATATTTTTCGCAGAAAAAAATATTTGGCAAATATTTTCTGCGGTATATTGTATTAAAATTTGGGGTAAATTTTTATTTATATGGGGCAATTGTAATGAAATATTTTTCAGAGTTATAAGATATTTTCTACATAGGCTTTTGTTTTGTTGCAGGCTCGTACAACTCTACAGTTTCCATTGGAGGACTCCCTATGTCATCGTCCAAAAAGTATTGGCTGGTGTGGCCCTGTACTCTACCATAGTCAACCCTGTATGCTGACCATTGTTCTTTTACTGTTGGTGTCCTTTTTTTTGTGCGGTGATCATGTGTTTTTATGGCATTCATATTTTGGTCTAGATCACATCGGTCTGAAAATCTCCATTGCACAGTACATTGGTACGTAGAGTTTATTGTTGTCGACATACATCAGATCTAATCCCTGTTAGTGTAGTCCATCCGGTCACATTGTGTACCTATTCCTTCGATGTCGAGCAAAATTCCCATTGTTGGGTATGCATTCACTACAAGCTCTATTCACATCGACTATCAAAGAATCCCTCTGTTAGCAGTCATAGCCAACATCCGGTTGTCACATAATTGGTTTGGTGTACACCATCAGGCATGACATTGTACTTGTCAGCGGTACTACCATCAATTGCAAGAACGGGAGATTTTTAGGAGTCATTTCAATAGCCAGGCCATGTGATATTCCATCTAGGTCTTCACTAGCTCTGACATACATCCTATTTAAAGTGGCGGGTACCTTCCATCTGTAGATTGTTCGATCCATCTCTGGGTACTATCTCCTGTCAGCGTACATTCCTCATGAGTTTTTGGCATATTCTCTTTTCAGGATTTTTTGCATGGCCATATTTTCCCTATTTTTGGTTAGTTTTTTCAAAAAGAGGGCAAGTTCTTTTTAAAAAGCTTTCTATTGATTTTTTGAAAAAGCCAACGAGTTTTGGAGATTTTTTTTTTGAAAATTCTATAAAACTTATTTATTTACAAATAAAGAGGGAGAATCTAACAACCATTTAGCCCCAAGATATTTTGCAGCGATTTTTCACCTCTGAAGCTGCGACAAAGGAGTTGTTTTCTGATTTTGTGTAGGAATTTGTTGTTTTTTCTCTCATCATGGATTTTTTGAAGGTTGTACTTCTAACTCCATTTAATTATCATGAGTGGAAATCTCAGATGGAGTTGCTATTGTTAAAGTCAAAGCTGCAACGAATCACTTTTGGTCAAGATCCAGAACCCCAAGGAGCAAAAGAGAAAAGAAAATAGTTTGATAGAAGGGATGAAGCTCTTGGTAATCTTCTCCTGTCCATTTCTCTAGATCTTCGATATCATGTTGCATCTTGCACACATCCTCATGAAGTTTGGACTACTTTGGAGAATCTCTTTGGTAAACTAGACAAGCTAAGGAAATTTAAGTTGGAAAATGAACTGATGGGCCTTAATCCTTCAGATTTTGACAATATCCAAGACTTTTTCTCTAAGCTCAACTCACTCAGATTGAAGTTATCACAATGTGGGGTTGTTAAAGAGGATGAACAGATGATACTTTCTATTCTTTCTAAGCTTGGTTCTTCATATTTTGTGTTTGTTTATACTTTCTATGCTACAATGGATGCTCTTGGCAATACATATAAAATTCCTTCTCTTGATGAATTTGTTGCACAGCTCACAAGGGAACAAGCAAAGTTGATGCACATGGGTACATTGAACTCTTCAAAATCTCAAGCTCTTATTGCGAATGATACAAAGGATTCAAGTGGAAAAGGAAAGAAGCACAAAAAGGAAACCAAGTCAAATGAGCAAGGTAAAGATTCTCCTTCACATGGCACTCTTGAGTCCTCATCCTCTTAAAAAGAGGAATCATCGAAAAAGAGGAAGTCCAAATGTGCATATTGCAAAAGGTTAGGACATGATGAGCATAAATGTTATAATAAGAAGATTGATGAACTCACATAGCTTCTTCAAAAGAATATCATTCAGCTGCCCTCATTAGTGTCTTCTACTTCTTCACCATCACAATCGGCAGCTCCATCATCATCATAGTCAGAGAACACAACATCTACTTCTGGGCTACATAATATGAAAGGGCATGCACTCTTGGCCTCTACAAGTCCTAATTCTCAAGGATGGCTTCTTGATTCAAGGGCATCTCATCATATGGAATATTCAAAGGAAATGTTCTCTTCTTTTGAGCCTTGTAATTCACCTCACATTCTGATGGGTAACAATACATTCATGAAGGTGAGTGGGAAGGGTTCTATTGGTATTGGGGAAGGCACTTTCAATGATGTTCTTTGTGTTCCTTTGACCACTAATCTCCCTTCTATTTATCAAATTACCATGGGGGTCAAGGAAAAATAGTTGAGTCTCACTTTGATAAGGTGTATATATGGACTTGGAGTATCAAGGAAGGCTGTTGCACCTGATGGTTGATCATTCATCTCGGTATATTATTTTTTGCATTTTGTTTCAAAGCTGATAATAAATTTCATCGAATCACACACTCCATTGAGTGTGACCAATATTAGTGAGGAGAAGTTTGGTCATATACACCTTGGTATTTTAGAGACCTATGCTGAGCTTCCTACACCTCCACCTCCTACTTCTTCAGCCACTGTTGCTTCTATTCAATAGGATAATCATAGTTTTTTAGATATTGCTTTGTGGGATGATTATTTGACAGGGATTTCTACCTTGTTCCTAGAGTCTCATATTACAGATTTGGAGGACACACTTGAGGGGATTTCTCTCCTCTTTGATGATGTGGGCCAAAGACAATTGTTACACCACCTTCTTTCAGATTTGGAGATTGATTACGAAGTCTCCTCCATCACTCTTGACATTTGTCATGGTTCTTGGCTGAGTTTGACCTCATGATTATTATGTTGTGGCTCATTCAAGCTTGGATGCCCTACTCTCGTAGGCATACATGTTGAGTGTTCATTCTTCCTCCTTTCAGCTTGGATATGGAGTGGCTTCTAGCTTATGGATTTGTTTCTCAAGGGGAGATGTGTGTTGCTTGCATACATTGGGTCATCTTTGTTTTCGTGAATTCTTCATCGCTTTGGAACTTCTTCAAAGATGTGATATTCTATCCTAATACTTCCTCTTATGGGGGGGTCATTTATTGTATCTTCATGATGGATGTAGTCCTTGGGGGGTATCATTGAGTCCTCCATACATCATGTTTACATTCATCACGCTTGTTTTTTGTTTTCTCTCTTTTTGGAGAGGGGTTTTCCCCTTTTCTCTGCTTTATGAGAGATTGCATTTCATTTGCATCTATAAATGGGTACCTAACATGGCCTAGTTGTCAGGACCCATAGTAGTTTGCATTATAATCTTCTCCCTAAGTTGCAATTATGGGGGGTGTTGGTGTAATTAACTATTTAATTACATCTTCATAAGTTTACTTAGGCTTTCATTTAAGTCCTAGGTTGCATCCTTATCTAATTGAGCTAACTTGTAGCTCAAGTTAGGTTTAGGGTTGTGCATGCTTGCCTTTTATAAGCAAGCATTATCTTGTACATTAGTAATCAATTAATCGTGAATCAATCTTGCATTTGATATAGCAAGCATTCTCACCATTATCTCTCTCTTGTGGAAGCATTTTAGTCTAGCAGCTGATTCTTGGTTTCTAACAACTAAGTGGGGGCAAGGGTTTTGATAGCCTTTTCCTCGTATGTCACTTGTGGATGTCTCCTTTTTGCTATTTGTTAACTTTTCATGAATACACAAGAGCAAGATTGGGATGTGGATGACATGCCTTTAGTTGGATTGCATATGACATACTTCTCTCTATCATGATGTAGCTTTTCAAAAATATATGACTTGGAATAGGGATTTTTGAATAAACTCTCATGTCTTCTTCTCTCTTCTTCTACTTTAAAGAAATTGTTCATAGTATGGGTACTTGCAACTTCTTTTAAGTGGGGGCATGCATCACCACTCACATTTCACTGTGTTATTTTTCTCACGATGTGCTCTCTTGGATGCATTATGTACAATGTTGTTCAAGATGAGACCCTGCACTTATCCTCTCTTAGAAACTAGATGATATCATTTTTCACTTATCCTCTCTTGGAGAAATTGAACATGATGTTCCCTAAGGTGAGACATTGCATGAATAAAATTCCTTCAAATTGTCTTTACATTACTTTATTTATTTTTAATTAAAAATAGGTTTCAAATCATTTCATTTCCTTTTCTTTGTGGCACCTTGTTAAAGTTATCAAGTGGTATAACTTTAACATGGTTGAGTAGGAAGCCCAACTAGTGGAATGAATTTTACCCATAACCACCTTTGTGTTTGTGAGTGCATACCAACTAGCGTATGTATCTTACCTTTTTGGATTTCTCACCCTATGGACAACTAGTTCTATGGCCCTAGAGTGAGTACAACATTGGCCTTTCTCACCCAATAGAAAACTAAGAAGTTTCATTGGCCCAAAGTGAGTAATTATTTTTCCACCTTGCCTTTCTTTTTATCTTGCCTTTGCATGATTTTGTTTCTTGGGGGCTTGACATACAAATGCATCTCTCTTGAGTGGCTAATTTAGTGTGATTTTGAAGTATGTTCATCCTCTCACTAAAGTGGGGGCTAAATGTGCCATAGAAAAAATCACCCTTTTCCTGAAATGAGATTAGATGGACTTAATGAGGCCATCGTTTAGGTGTTGTGAGGCATTTTATGCATCCATACTAAGTATTGGACCTTTGTGAATCAAATAAAATGCTTTTAATGACATCTTGTGAAGGTGTGAAGTGTTGTAAGACATTTCTACATTCTTTTAGACTCTAATTAATACAATTCACGTAAAAATCACCATTTTACTCATCAACAAGTCTTATTTTGAAGTGTTGCAAATTCTTGAAATAAGTTTTCATAATTTTCTAGGCACATCTACACTATTTACACCTTTGTCATGCTTTACTTGGTTTCTTTATGCCCTCATATGACTTAATTAAGTGTATTTTTGAATGTTATCTCGACAAATAACATTAAATAAAACATTTTTTATGATATGTGTTTTCTACGTGCTAGGTGGGACCCATTCACCATGGGTGGAAAATGAGTCCCCCTCGGCCCCAAATTCAAAATATTTCAATTTCCTTTTAGGATTTTATTCAAAATCTCTTCATGTCGGCCTGTGATGAGGTATGAATGGATTCTAAGGCACAAGAATTGTATAAATAAGGGATTGTCACCTCATTTTGACTTATTTTTCTAATCTCTTAATTCACATCTCCATCTTCTTCATATCACATAACTTCATCTTCTCAGACAAGGTAGAGCTTTCACATTTCAAGTCATTCATTGAGCTTCCTAAGAAATTAAAGGGCTGATTCTACATGTTATGTTGCAAACTTTCAAGATCATTCATCATGGCAAGGTAATCAATTCCACTTGCATAATTCATTACTTATTTTCATCATTTTGGTTTAATTACCTAAACAGGGTTTGACCAAGGAATACCCCCATGCCTTAACAATCAAAATTTCTTCTTGTCATCTTATTTTTATGCAAATTTAGGTCCTTTGGAAGCATATAAATCATCAAAAGATCATTTTTCAAGCTTGTTAAAGCTCTCTCTTCATCATTCAAGTCAAAGATTCAACAAAAATTCATTTTCAAACCTAGATCTAAGAGTTTCAGAAGTGGACACCTATAGAGAGTAGAAGTGCAGATCTAGCTCCACAAAATCAACTTTTGAATTTGCAAATTCTTGTAGGTGGACTAATTCACCACCCATGGTGAGTGAGTCCCATTTGTAGGTATAAAAAGTGGATTTCTCAAATTTTAGCTCCATGTAGTTAGAAACAGGTTTCTAGAAGATTTCACTAGAAGCTAGACAAATTCAACATGCATGGTGAATCAGTTCCAATGGACATTAAATTTTTTTTATGATATATTCCATAATATTCTAGTGACATCAATATACCTCCAGGAGCACTCTATTCACTCTCATCAGTTTATGTTTCCATTTGCTTAAGTTTCTAGTTCATATTTGCAATCAACATTGTGTTTTCCAACACCTTGCATTAGAGTAGTTTGCATTCATTCATTTGAATTTTAAAGCTTTCCAAACAAATTTACACACACTTCACATTCATTTCCCATCCATTCATACATTAATTTTGAATAGAATGAAGTGCATTTTGGCATCACTACCATTCTCTCTCCTTCTAGGTAAAAAACCCTAGGAGGAGCTAAGAAATATAGTGGGTGCCAAAATCATTTGTTTTAGAAACTCTTGTTTTGATTAGGCTAAATTTTTTTCTAAATGGATGCATGAATATTTTCTCAATTTAAAAAATGGGATGCTCCCTTTGTGTTTTCTCCATTACTCTTTGTTGATGCATATGCTCTTATGGAAGGGTGATTATGAATAGAAAAGAAAACTAAATCTGAAGCTTAAGGACAATGAGAATGATGTTCTACTTGTACAGTTGTGGAAATATAGAGGGGATCATGACTGCTCCAATTCAAATTACATCTTTTTTTATAATGTTGTAAGATAGGGTATCTTAGAGTGATTGGGTGTAGCACCTATTCACATAATTTCTCCAAAGATTAGAAATCATATGTTCCCAAAAGATTTACCAAGATCTAAGGCCACACATAATTGGGAAGATTGGCTTCTACATTATAAATATACTTTGATCAAGGCCTATGGAGCTAAGGTGGCACCTCATTCTCTACCTTTTTATGTTTTTGATAGATTGGCTTTCATGGAGCTCATGTGGCAAATTGATGTCATAGATTATGAAATGTTTAGAAAGGGCAGAAAAGACACTATGGTAAATTCCCAATGTGCCTTTTCTTACTTCATGGTCACTACCCTTGAGGTGTATGCGAATTTTGACATCATGATAAATAATATCATAATGCATGTTGATGAGATTATAGTTCTTGATCTAGAGGGGTTTGTGGCAGGAAGAAGAAAAAAAAATCTTAGGCATCATACATCATGAATTTTTGTATAGAGATGATGTACTAAGAAATATGAAAAGTAATGAGGTTGTCATGACTATTAAAAGAAAATGGATAGCTATAATAAATATTGAGGAAAAAATCATGAAAATAAATTCTTTCTACATAAGTCCATAAAGTTTATTTCAACAAACCCCTTGGAAAGAGCCTTCACTTTGTTAAGAGATTGTCAGTCTGGTGAGTTTAAGGTAAAGGTAAAGGAGGCTATTGAGAAAGCACAAGTTCTCATAGAACAACAACAACATCAATAGGCTATGGATATCCCAAAGCAACTTGTAGATGTTCAAGAAGTTAGGGAGGAACAAATGGGAGAACATGTGCTAGGAAATAAGGAAGTGGAGAAAAAATTCCCCCCTTCTCATATTGATGAAATTCATAGTTCAAATGTTCCCTCTGATAGAATCATCAAATGGAAATATTATAGAGAAAGTGATGATGACTCCAGGGTTAGGGAGTGTGATGAATTTTTGGTTGATAATAAAATTGTGCAGACCAAGGAATTTCAAGAGTTTATGGATCAATAGCAGAGTAAGGAGATAAAGTAGAGACTTGAATTAGCTTGAGATAATGTTGAACTTTCTCATCAGGAGGAAACTAAAAAAGAAAAGGAAGAGAAAATCAAGTCTAAAATTGTAGCTATTACTCCCACTGAAGCTCAAAATATTGTCAAGAATAGTGGAATCATGTTGTTACCAGAATGTACTATCGCTGTTGTCATAGCATAGCAATTAGGAGAGATCCTCAAGATTTGATATTTGAAAACCAATTTTAGGATAATGTATTTGGTTCTATATATAGTCCAAAGTTGCAAAATCTTTCAATTTGGTATATGGTACCTAATACTAGTAAATATGAGGTTGCTAGGCCTATTGAAGAAGTTATTGGTTCACTAGTGGTCAAAAGAGCTACTGAAATAACTCCTCTCCAAGCAACTGAGTTAAGTGCACATACTACAATGCTTAGTGTGGATATTGCACATATTTCTTATAATAATTATGAATCTTTGGTTAAATAATATAATAAATCCTTGAATGAGCTAAATAAAATGAGGGAAACTATTCAAGCTACTCAGAAGACAATAACTCAACCATCTTGTTCTTCTTCATTTGATATGTCTACACAAGATATGGAGACTTTGGCCTTGAGAATTGATGATTTGAAAGGTAAATTGATTGTTGAGTAGGAAAATGTCAAGCAGAAAAAACCTGAAATAGTCAAGGTGGAAAATGAAATTTTTGAGGATGTATTGAAGCATAGGATGACTAAGTTGACCCACAAGGCCAATGATGTTTGGTCCACATATAAAAAATATTCATGATACAAATACAAAAGTATCTACAAGTATAAGAGGCCTTCGGGAATGAATGGAATAATTGGATTACTAGGGTAAATAATTTGAGAGAAATGATGTCAAAAATGAATGAGGAGCTCGAGGAACCTACCAATATTCCTGACATCTTGCAAACCATTGACTCAATAAATGAGATAACTACTTTCCATGGAAAGTTAGGTATACAACTCCAAAGTAAGTTGAAGGCATTCAAAGAGATGGAGGAAAGTGGTATGCCTAAGATATTGAGTCTAAAAGATGAATTGCATTCATTTGACTCCTGGAATAAAAATTTGGGAGGAATGCTT
>VDFB02328453.1:0-13431 GCA_007258455.2 Sequoia sempervirens
AATATAATATAGTATAGTATAATATAATATAATATAGTCTTATTGTATAACACAATTTATAAAATATAATATAATACAATATATATAATATAATACAATATATAATATAGTATATTATAATCTAATGTACTTGAACTTAAGCCAAATTTACTAGTTTAACACATCACCACATGTAAAAAAAAAAAAGGTAATCATATTAACTAAAAAATGAGCAGTTTGTAAGTAAAATATTATGAAACCTTATGATGGGTGGAAATAATACAATAGAGAGGAATATTAAGTACATCTAGTAATTAAAGAGCGCACACTTGAGATAGCGGTGACATGGAAGACGAACATTCGATAAAAAAGAAGGCACAATCTTCCATATGTATTGTATTGTGTTGTCAATGGTGCCGATGATAAAAAAATGGACAAATTTTGCACGAAAAATATTACAAAACCCTCATTTTTTCATGATGTAATGAAATGGAAAACCAAGAAGAACGATCAATGGTTGTAAATGGTTCAATCATCTTGTATCATACTTTGACGATGTGAATCGCCGATTGTTGGTGTTTGATCGCCTCAGTTCATAGAGGGAACACCTTCAACATAATTAAAAGCTATTGCTTGGGATTCTAGACATCAATGTTGTAGCCACGTCAATTCTATTTTCATTGAGTTATCTAAAAATACCAAAAATAATTTTAGACCAAAACATGTACATTAAGACATGTATTACCAACTTCCTTATTTATCACCTTCCCATTGGTTGTTTCTTTGATATTTTCTTAAAGGTTAATTATTTTAAATGCAAAATAGAGTTGGTTTAAATGTTCTCTCTATGCAAAAAAGAGGAGAATAAATGCTTAGTAAATGGGTCCATCAATCTGCATGCGAGAAATGTTTACCATGAATTAGGAATTAAAATGCCCTTCATTACACCTTATAAAAATGGTGATACTGTATACACAATTGAGTCATCCATCCAAACAATAGGTACAGGTAGATAAGAGACTTAAGAGGCTTAAGAAGCTTCGGTGAAATTTTGACTTACATCACTTCGATCTCACGTGGGCTCCAAGTCAGTGTACACGATTTCGGAGTCATCTTCTCTATATATCCAAAACACCTACACTTGTACTATTCATAACTTTTAAGCTCATCAGCGCATCAATAATTGAGTTTTAATGACGTCCACTAGACCATCAACCTATGGGACCGAAAGTTGAATCTTCAGGTTCCTGGTATGGAGTCTGGAGTCTCTCATGTTCAATGACCAGTAGTTCGATATGTCATAGTGTGTACATAGCTCAAAAGAAGACAATGAAAAGTGACCTGAACACCACAAACCAGATGTGAGAAACAAAAGGAAAACCCGCCTTAGGAACCAACAACGTTTTCTCCAACAATGCTCATGACCTCTACAACGTTTTCTCCAATAAAGTGCTTGGCTGTTCATAGGTAGTATTCACGAGTTCTAGCAACGTGCTTGGCACCTCGTAAGTACAGTCCATTTATGTCATTAAATTAATGGTAAGCTCTTCTGCATTGCAGAATCCTCACTGGAATTAATTAGCATCATGTTTAGGAAAGACAATAAACATCACAATATTAAGAAAACAAAGTTTATGGGAAACACTGTGTGGAAGATTTTTAACATTCTGGTACTTGAATGATAATACAGTGTCATTTCATTGTTCACAACCCATTTATAAGGGAAATGGATGATAATACCTTTCTCAATCCCTTTATTGGGAGCACCCAAAAAAAAAATCTTAAAACTAAATTTACATAGAAAATATTATTCATGACAGGATGCAATCAGCGCTCCTTTTTTACTAGAAAAGTTACACTTAGGGATGAGAATTTTGAAATGGTTTGTTGAGTTGTTATTGTTTCAGAGGTCTGTTTTCCTAGTTGCTCCAAAGTGTTGGATGAGTATGTCTTGAACGACGGGCACCAAGTTCTTGCAAGGTATTCCCTTGTGTATCATTTCACCTAAATGTGAATCTGCACCCACTCTGCCTCCAAGAAAAATATCTACTCCCTCACAAGGTTTTTTGTTTTCATCCCTGGCCATGCAACCCATGAAACCAATATCTGCAACCTGCACTTGCCCGCATGTATTAGGACACCCCGTCCAATGCATTCTCACAGCTCTGGGAACATTCATGGTTCTGTCCAGTTCCTCTGTGATTTTCAAAGCTCTTGCTTTGGTTTCAATGATGGCTTGACCACAGAATTGGTTGCCTGTACAGGCCACCAATGTGCTCATGAGAAGGGGAGGACAAGGAGAGAATGTTTTAAGCACGGGTTCTTGTAGAAGAGCCTGTATCTTATCTGTGGGCACATTTGGGATGATCAGATTTTGCTCCACTGTGAGGCGGAGTTCCTGCGTGCCATATTCTTCTGCAATGCGAGCCAATTCTAGCATATCCTCTGCCTGAAGCCGGCCCACAGGTATGTGGAGACCTACAAAGTTTAGGCCTTCCTGCTTCTGTGGGTGCACACCAAGGTAGCTCCTACGCTCCCATGATTTGTCCAACAGGTCTTGTTCTGCTGCTCTTTCCAAAATTTCACCTGGAATTCTCTTTGCAACTTCTGCACGGAAACCTTCTATCCCCTGCATTTTCATAGACACACAAAATTTCAGAGGTCATTGATCATTGATTCAGAGACCTATAATGCTAGAGTAAATGAAGGGCACATATCATACAACCCTCATGTAATGCATGCCTAAATATCAATGTTCTAGTTCCTTAGCTCATTCAGATGAATTCCCCAAACAGAAATCAGTCTATCAAATATAGATACCATCGCTTGGCTATATCTTAAAATATAGATTTCACATCGAATGGTTGTGACAAATTAATGGAAGACCATATGAACTCTCCAAACAGAAAACAATCTGTCAAATACAGATCATCACTGGCATATATGTTGAAATATGGTTGTCAGATAGAATGCTTCCCACAAGTTAAAAGAGGACATCAATTAGCTGCATCTTAAGACATGGGTTTCAGATAGAATATGATCTAACAGAACAAAGAAAATCAAAGACGAATCCACAAAAGACCCAGGGCTCTGGATATTTTGGGATACAATCTCCATCAATTTTTCAATGTTAATATACTAGTAAATGTCTATCTCAATCTAGATCTGAAATACACTGAGGTATGCAAACAACTCAAATTGTCACTCTTTATGTTTTAGCAGTCACTTGGTGGAATTGTGGGTATGAAAAATAGGAATTGATTCACTCATATATTAACCAGGATGCATTATCATTGTAGGTTCAGTCATGTTTAGTTGGATTGCATTTCAAGGCATTAATCAACAAAACATTTATGAGAGTACCCCCACCTGAGCTGTAAGATTTGTCTCTTCAAGTAAACTATCTGATACGGGGTAATTCCATATGATAGTGAGGATAGAAAGACTTCATAAAGAGAAACAAACAATTATCAAGTACCTTTGGAGCAGTACTAAAAAGAGAAAAGTCTTTTAAGACACATCAATCTCAAAATAGGCAGAGGATGGTAGCTATCCAGAATTGGAACAGATTTAAAAACATTCAAAAACACTGATAAACAAACAATGTCATTCAGAGAAATGGCTATCAAACAGCTAAAAAGGTTAGGAAACAATGATGTAATTTCAGAGAAATAAATAGTAGTAGTACCAATTCATCAATCAACCACATCATTCGAGTCTTTTGGCGGTTTCCCCTCGTACCCAAATCTCTGTAGGCCTCCAAAATTGCTTTACATACTGAAACAATATCATCTGCAGTGACCCATGCATCAAGTGGAACTGCCTCTGCACAACGCTTTGGACTGAAGAATCCCCCAACCAGGAGATTGAAACCAAATTTCCCATCTTTTATTGCAGGAATATATGCAAGGTCATTGATGTGAGGATGCTCAAAAAGGTCATGTGTACCCACAACACAAACATTCCATTTCCTAGGCCTGCAAAAACAATTAGATGATTACATCTAAATTCGACAATGCTGTAGGAAGATTTTAACTTGGTTAACCTCAAAAGCTTGGCCCTCACATGTCAGAAAAAAATATCTATTTAAAATTTTCAGAAACTATCCTTTGTTTAAAAGAAAAAACTTCCTTAGAATGGTAAAGCAACTCATGTAGCATTAAGGAGGATAGATCAATTACTACCATAAAGAGCTTCAGCACTTACAGATTGGTAACTGATGGGTTTCCCTTCCCATTGTTGATGATGTAATCTGTTAAAACTTTAGCATATGGCCTGGTATCAATAATTTCATGAGGGTCAATTCCAGCTAAAGGATTGCCCACAGGGTTTCTCACATTGTCCATTCCACTCTGTAAGCTGGACAGTCCAACCTCTTCTAGCCCTTTCAATATCTCTGGAACATCTTTCAGCACCACTCCACGAATCTGCCAATTCTGTCTAGTGGTGATGTCTGCACATCCATCTGTTCCATATTCCTGAATCACACTCGCTAAGAATCTAGTTTGTGAACTAGTGGTCACTCCATTTGGCAGCTTTAGCCTCATCATAAATCTTCCATCTAGATTAAGTTTTAAATTAGTCTAATGTCAGATGTCAACCACAAGCAATTTATTACTATCCTGAGACATAAACCTGTAAAGAAAAGAAGAGTTGGAAATCAGATAGCATTTAATTACATTGCTGCTTTCTACGGTGGAAGAGACCCAGCCATTTGAGGCGTACATCAACATCATCCTTGTCAACCTTGTTCTTATCAATGTCTGGAAAGGACTTTTTTGCAAGCTCTTCAATCTCCTTCTCAATGAATAGCTTCATGGGTTCCCTCTCCAGTTTGATCTGCACATGTGCAAACACAAGTTCCACAAATGATTTACTTGTCAATCTTTTATTAAAAAAATTTCATTTCTTAAGAAATGTAATTTTGCCACAACTGAATTTATCTTCTTTGTATTGAACACACTGCCTTGAATCCAGTCTAAACTAACAAAGAAACCTGATTCATTTGGAAAGAAATTAACATTTGGATACCATACGGTGCCCCAGTGAACACATTTAAACAGAAGCATTTCTCTCTACAGGAGTGCATATTTTGCCTATGAAACAGTGGTGTATTCCCTTTTTGGCCCCTTCTCAGTTCTTGGTTTTCGTACAGCTACAAGTGTTGTTACCCTCAATTGCTTTAAACCGTGTGCTCATCTTTTTATACATAAGAATTTATGTAAATTAATTTATGCCCAAATTTACAGATACATAATTGTGTAGACGCTATCAATTGCAGTTTAATTCACTAATTAACCATGGCTATACTGATTGAACAGTAATCGAAACCATGCCAGCCACAATTGGAATCCAACATGTTCAAAATCCTCTTTTTCATGATTGAATTCTAGTATAAAATACTATACTCGTATGTGTTTTCCACAGTCCATGTAGATAATTAAGAAGCCGTGTATGAGTTTCAATGATGTTTCGGATCACTCTCTCCACTTCCTGATATATTATCACTTCCTGTGATCCGAAACGTCTATTGAAACTCAGACAGTGTTACCAAGAAGCGCTCTCTAATTAACACTATACTCTCTAAGTCATCTAATTACCCCACACATATTGCTACAATGGAGACCTTAAGATTGAACTCCTTATCAAATACTAATGGACATTTTAAAACCAATCATTCAAAGTAACTAAAACTGATCTCATCTGATATAGAAGTGATGATGATCATACCTTCTCCTGAGGATTAATTCCACCTCTGAACTCCTCCTTGAGAACCCAATATCCATCCTTCTCCTCAACTCTAGGCTCCAGCCTTGAAGAATTCACAACCCCTACTTGTGAAGTCTTAGCAGCAGGATTGGAAACAGCCTTTGAGGGGCCTCCTCTTTTATCTTCACTTCCTTGAATTTTGTGTGCACCATGACTACTACTCATGCAGCAAACCTCAACCGTTCTCTTCTTCTTCAGGCTGCTCCTACCATTAATCTGCTTATACCCGAATGAGTAATTAATCCCATAGTCACAACGCAAGTTGCAGGTATTCATGTTCAGCAATCCCGCAGGAATAAATTCAATTGAATTCTTCACTATCTGAGGAGTGCTTATACTTATGCATATGCATAAAGATGGATCTGAGAAGAGCTTGGAGTGTTAAAATGGGTTTCTGATGAACTCTTTGGGCTTCGGAGGGGTGCTCATAATTTGAACGACGTTGCAGACGGCCTTTCAAATACTGGAAGGCCATTTTACAAACGCCCAAATTGGAGGGTGAAGAGGGGGATTAAGTGATGCAATTTGTTACACATGTCGCCTTATAAACTATTTAATACCAGGTGTGGACAACGCCTACTTCAGGCCTGAATTTGATGGCCGTATGGCCGTATTTAAGAATTTTTGTTGTATGATACAATCAAATTTTATGAAGGTTGTCATGTGAAAAGAAGATTCTGAACTGTCAAAAATTATATAGAATTATAGTAAAATACATATTTAAATTATGATATACATTTTGAAAATAAGACAGGTTTTAATTTTTTGAATAGTCAAACATCAAATTTAAGTTTTATTTTTTTATAAGTCAACAAAAAAATTAATGAAATGTATAGTAATTAAAAATATGAGTTTAGCATCTAACAAAGTAATTATAACTAAATATATGAAATAAGGGATAAAGTTGGATTTGAAAACGATGAAAATATATTTATATAGATATCTTAAATATATCTATGCTAAAAAATTGGAAAAACATATGTTAAGAATTATTAGTCCTTGTCTTATAGATGGGGAATTAATGTTATCGCGTCAACCTTGCATATTAAATTTGTCCTTCGGGAATCGCGCGGTAAAAATAATTTTATAGTTTTGCTAATGTTTTGGGAAATATTTATTAAAAGGTAATTATCGATTTTTTTTACAATTTTATCATTGGCTGGTGGTATTTTCCTCGTGGTTTTGCCATTTTCTAATTTTTTTTATATAATAGTTGTTGTAGGGAGTTTTGCTATTAGAAATATTTCATGAGTTTCTTGGTATAGTCGTGTCTTCTTATGCACTCTTCCTGGGGACGTGTGGTGTTTTAAGTAGTACATTTGCATTTACTATTTGCAAGTTCTCATTTATTGTGAGAAGACTGAAGTGCAACCATCATTAGTGGCTTATGGTGTCAAGTTTTAAGTCTGTCGAGCAAAGTATTATTTGTGTTGTTTGTTCATTTGTTGAGGTTGTTTGATGAGCCTAAAATTTGTGTCTGATGAGAGGGTTTACATCTACGGTGTTCGAAGCGACAAAGGTGGCGTTTGTAAGTTCTTGTATCTTTTACACTTTGATTTTTGGGTTGTCTAGTGATTTGCTCGGATTGTTTGATGAGGGTAAAATCTATGCCTTTTGAGAGGGTTTATGTCTACCATTTTGGAATTGAAAAAGTTTGTAAGTTCTTATATCTTTTACAATGTTGTTTTATAATTTTTTACATCTCTACATTTTATGGGTTAATGCGTACTATTTGCATGCATGCATTGCAACTGCACTTGAATTTATTAAATGAAAATAAAAATTAGGCCTAAGTAATTAGAAAATGTTTGGGTATAAAATCATTAAATCTGCGTTTGTAAGTTTTTATCTTTTACAATTTTATTTTACAGTGTTTTACATCTTAGCATTTTATGGGTTAATGTCTATTGTTTGTTGTTGTTTTCATTTTGTGTGTCAATGTCTATTCTTCGGTATGGGGCGGGTGCAAAAATATGGGGGGCCAAATTGTGGCCAAATTTTAAAAAAAGTTTTGATAGCTCATAAAATGAGTGCATTATAACGCACTCACATTATGACTTGGTGTGTCGAGCCTAAGGCTCGACAACATCGAGCCTATTTCGCGCTCTTGTTATAACGCGAGCACAAAATAATGCGCTTGCGTTATGAGTAATTAAAAACAAAAAAAACAAAAATCAAGCTCATTTGCTTTATGACTATTTTTTTTTATGTCTGCAGCCAAAAGCCCTTCTTTTGCATGCTCGCATTCTGGGAGGAGTGAATCTTGCAATTTTTTCATCAAATTGTTGCTATTTTGTCATTAGGATGCCACCACATCAACAGGGAGGTCGAAGAGGTAAGGATTGCTTTTTTTTGTTGTGAATTTGTTAGTTTTAGGTTGTTTTTTATATTTATTTGTTGAATTTGTAGGAGATGATAATGAACCTGCAAACCCTCTTCAAAACCCTCCTGAAAATCCTCAACAAGCAGAGTAACAACAACAGGAACAAAATCCCCAAGTTCAACAACCACAACAACAATCTCATCCACCAATCCCTCAACATCCTCCTGGCACTCAGCAAAATTAAATGAGTGAAATTGAAAACAATAAAAAACAAATTGAGGAGTTAATCACAAGGTTGAACGATCCAAATGGTTCAACCATGGAAAGAAAAACACTTGCAAATTCACTTAAAGAAATGTTAAAACAAGTCGATGCAATCAACAAACAATTAAGTGGTTGGCAAAATAAGAGGCAGGCAGCTAGGAATTTTTATCGGGATAAATTATCATATAAAGATGTAAAAGATCTAAAAATTACAAAATTAGATTTGTGCTCATTATTCACCGACCCACACCCAAATGAAAATCTTAGTCTCAATGCGAAGAGGTTTCCTATCCATTGGTGCCACCACCAACAGATTAGCAACCTTTTTTGGGATAGGTGGTACATGGTTTTTTATTACCCACCATGCAACAATTGCGAAGTCCCACAATATTTTCTGAGGAAACTATATTGTGAGTTCATCTTAACAAAATTTCAAATTATTTTGATATGAGAGACTTCGAGGGGAGGTGGGGGTCAACTCAAGATAGACCCCTCTGCTTGAGGATCCTAGCACAAGCAAGACAACCTCTCTCTAGGCAGCCTCACTTGAGCACATTGTTATCCCTTCTATCACGAAGGAGAATCTTTGAGTGAACACTTTGTAGGCCATCAACTCTTTGACCCAGAGTGTCATCCAACATGCCAGCCCTATACTACAGTGCCATCTAGGGGAGTCTTCTAGTGGTGGGCTTCGATCCCATTTGTGTCAGGCTTGTGGGGCAACTTGTTCATATGACCCCACTGACACTCAGGAGGCTACTATGCAGGATACGCCTGCAGCTATGGAGATGGAAAGGGCCACTGACATTTTGAATGAGGTTTATGGCATTGATACTCAGGGGTGATCCCACAATACTGGCTTATAATTTTTAGCCAAACTGGACACTGAACTAATTTTTTCTAACTAAATCTTCACTTTCGGGCACCTATAGTGCTAAACCTGAGAATTTGAAAATGATGCAAACTAGTGATTTGTGACATTTGTCTATAGATTCTAAATATATTTTTTCAAAATTTTGGAATCAGATTGTACTTATTTTCCATTTCCTTAAAAAACTAGTTTTTCAATAAACACCATTTTTAAGGAGTGACGTTCACCGTATACACATAACTTCTTTTCCATGAAGAATAAAATTCTTTTTTTTTTAATTTACATTTGTAACTAAGATATTTAACGCTTTCATTTCGTTTCATAATGTTTTATTGAATATTTTATCCTTAATCAAGTTTTGAAGTCAAACCAATTACAATTCAGACATAGGTGGACTATATACAACATAATTTTTTTTGTATGTATCGAAATTCATTTTTTTTTTTGGATCAAGGACTTCAATATCTAGTTACACTGATATTTTAAAAAATTTTTTTATAATCTGCTATTTTTCCACATGTGTAGAACAAAGAGCTTGATTTTCAACGAAAAACCTACATTCACAAGAAATAAATAAAAATATAATAATAAAATTAAATTTATTTAAAATTATACTTTTTGGGAAGTTTATAATAAGGACTACATACTTACAAAAATAAAATTTTAAATGAATTCATTTGATCCCCCAAAAGGTAAATCAAAAGTGTTTTTTATTAGCATTTTGATAGGTGTAAAGGAGACTTTGTTATAGGTATGTTTAAAACTAGTAGTGGGGTTCTATCGAAGGGGTTTGATCTAAGGTGGTTCGATCAAACCATCTTCAATGGAATCCTTTAAATGAAACTTTTCAATACTTAAATCATTATATTTTCTAAAAATATGTGATTTAAGCAAAAATCAAGATCTCCCAGAAATTGTAAATCACTATTGTGAGATCACCCTTAGGTAAATGTTAGCATGTTCATTGAATTTAATTTATTAAATTTCAATTTTGAAATGCAAGACTAACTAATTTGGTTTTATGATTTTAATAAAATTTTAGGGTCACAGTGTTGATACTAGATACATCATCCCTACACCTGCTTATTACTCCATTGAATCTACCGTTGAAATATGAACTAGTAAACAATTATAAATTTATTACATGTTAATAACATTGTTATATGAATGGTATTATAATATCTGATTTTGGATGTTGAATAGGCTAATATTGGAGGTTTTGTGGGAACACCTCCTAATGTCAATGGATTTAGACAAACCTACACATAGGGAATAGAATAAAGAGTTTAAGTAATAAATTTTACTTAATAGATTTGTGTAGTTTATATTCATATCATTGATTATATTACATTGCACATCTTTCAAACTCAATGCATTACTTCACATTCCATAACTAATAACTAGATGTTGATAGATGATAAAATTTCTACTACAATATAGTTGTTTAGATAGTCAACATAAGCAATGATGCAATTACTTCACATAGCATAAGTAATAAGTAGGAGCATCTTCCAATTGCATTTTCTTTTCATGGCATTCCATGAGACCACTTTTTACTTAGAAATCTTTTCAAACAGTTCACAACCTTGTATATACTATGGATTCTTGGAAGAAATATATGAAAGAATAATAGTAAGCAATAGCATAGACAAGGCAATGATTTGTTTGAAAAAATGCCTAAAAGAAATGTGGTCTCATGGTGATAGACCCAATTTTTTTTAGGCATTTTTTCAAATAGCTCACCGCCTTTTCTATGCTACCACATTTTTCATACATGTCTACCAAAGCATTTTATCAAATAGTTCATTTCCTTGTTGCTATGGTTAAAATCCTAAAAAAGGTGTTTTCCAACAAACTATGGATGCTTGGAAAAAATCTATCAAATCATAATAGTAAGCAATTGCATAGACAAGACAGTGAGCTATTTGAAAAAATGCCTCGAAGAAATGCAGTCTCGTGGTGATGGAATGTCATTCCATCACCATGAGACCACATTTCTTCGAGGCATTTTTTCAAACAGCTCACTGCCTTTTCTATGCTACCACATTTTCCATACATGTGTACCAAAGAATTTTATCAAACTACTCATCTTCTTATTCCTATAGCTAAAAGCCTAAAATAGGTGATTTCAACAAACTATGGATGTTTGGAAAAAAATTATCAAAGCATAATAGTAAGCAATATCATAGTCAAGGCAATGAGTAGTTTAAAAAATTGCCTTGAAGAAATATGGTCTCACGGTGATGGAATGCCATTCCATCACCATGAGACCACATTTCTCTAAGGCATTTTTCAAACAACTCACCGCCTAAAGAATAGAAACCATCCCTTTAGCCAAAATTCACCTCCAAATTCTTTTCAAGGTCCTCATCCTCAATTTACCAACCCATGGAACCTTCCACCTTTTATTCCACTTGTTCATGTCCCTACCCCTCCCTCTTCATGTCACGATTACCCTTCATCTCATATCCAAGACCACACTATACCATCTACCCCATCCTAGCATAATACCATAGAGAAGGCAATGAACTGTTTGAAAAAATTCCTCAAAAAAATGCAGTCTTTTGGTGATGGAATGCCATGACACATTTGTTTGTAATGGAATTCCATCCCCATGAGACCCCATTTCTTTGAGGCATTTTATCAACGGTTCACCGCCACTACTACTATGGGAAAAGCCTAAAAATAGTTGCTTCCGAACAAGCTATGGATAGGAAAATAAGTAAGCATGATAATCCAGAAATATAGTTTAATATATACTCAAAATTTTGTTCGTTATCTCATATATTATAAGCCATAGCGGATCACTATTGTAGTTTTAAATCATTGAATTTTGTTGTTTTATTTTAGATGTTGGAAGCGGATACACCTCCACATGTTCAAAGGGAAATGGAGCTTGATGTTTCTTCTGTGATAGACTCCTTGATGCCTCTCATGGTGGTATGAGGAAGATTACTAAATTTCAATTTACATTCGTTGTTATAGCTATTAGTTAGTGAAAAATCAAACCATTATTGATTAATAGTTTAATTTCTCTTTGGATGGTTTACGCAAGGCTTTGTACCACATGACATGGGCATGCAAATATTTCCCTCAAGGAGAGAGGTCATCTACTAGCCGTAAGTGAATATTTTGTTAAATATATCATTTCTATAATGTAATTTCTATATATTAATGTATTTACTTCTTATTGTAACAGATAAAGCTTGATCAGGAGCTAAACCCTAGGAGGAGCACTAGGAGCACTCCTTGGCCTCAAAATAAATGAGTGAAAAACCTATCGCCATCCATTTGGCAAGCAAAGGGCAAGGATTTATTTCAAGAGGATGCAGAGCAATGACTTTTGATTCTAGAGCCCTTTGTTGTATGTTTATATGGCATTTTTGTACATATTTTGTATTGGATATATTTGACATTGTATTCCTATATGACATTCTCGTAAGCCTATATGGATATTTTGTATATATTTTATACTTATATCGACATATATTGATGTATTCCTACATGGCTATTTGGTTAATACAAATCTTTTTTTATCGATGGTGTCCATATTTGCATTATAAATCCATGGTTAAATAGATATGAGTTACATGTATTCAAGTGTATACTTTACAACTTACGTGTATACTTTTTGAATTACGTGTATTTCAATGTTTACTTTATGACTTATGTGTTTTCATGTGTATACTTTGTATTCATGCATATACTTTGTATTAATTTGCATATATAATGTATTTGTGTGTTTACTTCAAGGCTTAAGTGTTTTTGAGTACTTGTGCTTCCCTTATTCACGTGTATTCTTATTAATTGGTTAGCCCTAACATTGATCATTGTTGTCCTTCATGGTTTGTCTTCAATATTTATTGATTGATGCTAAACAACTTTATTAGTTAATGCTAAACATCTTCAATATTTCTAGGAATACTAGTAGAGTTACATATTACAAAATTGCACAAATTGAAAAGAAAAGATTAATTATAAATAAAAACACTGATTATTAACTTGATAATTGATTAAGAATGAGTATAATATATATCAAGAGATGAGCCTTCTAGAATGGAAACTTCCAACTAGAAAATAGGAAAAGCGTTCCCAATACTTTGAAAGTAATAATCCACCCAAAATTGCAATGGGAGATAAGGCTTATTTAAGATCCTTGAGAAATGTATTTCCTAATATTCCTTATTCTTACATATCTCAATTCAATTTAATTCAAAGAGTTCCA